>JAIPRL010001091.1:0-97392 GCA_025469235.1 Pemphigus obesinymphae
GCTTTTTGTAAAATATTGTCAGAAAAAAAAGTTACGGCATTTTTAGTTTTTGATATTTTTAAATAGCTTTAACTTTTTCGTCAGACGATATTTTACAAAATGCCCATGAGGTTCACTCGAAAATATTTTTCGCTTTAAATTTTGTAATAGGTGTTTATACTCTAAATTTAACCTAAACGCCAAAATTTCAATTCTGCGTAGTGTGATTTTGCTATATTATCTGTTAGATAGACAGAGACAACAAATGCGAGGGTAACATCCTCTTAAACCGAATACTATGATAAATCATCGGTTCAAACCCGCGGGTGTATTCTTAGTAAATTTGCAACAATGTGTGCGAGTTGCTGTAAATATTTTATATTTCAATTATTTCATTATGGACCTACCCGTATAATTAATGTATCCTAGTTATCCAGAACGAGGAGGTTTGTTGATAATACTCGTAATATGATCACAGTTGGTATTTTGATGGTATATTTAACGAACATTTTGTCGTATCAATCTAAATTTTTATTAATATGACAATGATATTTCGTTGAATGTAGTCGGTATATTTTCAAATATTTATTCGACATTTTGGTCGTTAACCATTTATTTATGGGCAGAAATTAGAGAAAAATCGGAAAGTTATTATTGATAATAAACAAAGATTTTGAGTCTCAAAAAATAATATGTGATAAAAAAAAAAACTTAAAAATTATATCGCTTGATATTTAATTTCAGAATTGTTTTATCTAATTTAACATCTTACCTCTTATTTTCCCCTCCATTTCTATACCGACCCTTGATAATTACAAATTTTGTTAATAAAAGAAAGTTCACAGAACGTTCTTGAAAAACATATAAAGACGATCCAAGATCCAAGTATTTTAAAAATAACCCCATCAAAGATACGTCAAATTTTTCGAATTTTTATTTAACATCTTGACGTCATATTTTCGGTATAAAATCGGGAATTTACATCAAACAAGTAAGTCATCCATATACCCGAGACTCGAAAATTTTGAATGAATCCATTAAACTGAGTGAAAAGTGTATAATACATACAGCAGACAATCGTTCAAAAGATTGATTTTTTTAAAATTGTAATGTTTTTTTTATGTTTAAGATGGAGTGACCATATTCAGAAAATTTTAAATGGACCAAAAAAATTTCATATGCGTAAAATGTTTTCCTAAAAATCGTGAAATTGCTTTTAAAAACAAAAATTAATAAGAAGAATAAAGTAATTCTTGTAAATATTTTAAATGTTCTCTGAAAATCGATGAATAACTTAAGAAAAAACAGGAAATAAGCAAAAACATTTTTCACAAATAATAAAATAACTTAACAAAAATTAAACCCAACCATAAAAAAAAAAACGGGTCAATAATCGTCCTGTTGATCGTTTGTTGGTACATAAAATCCTGATCAATCCCTTATAATACTGAACATATCGTCACCCTAGTTTAAGAACTTGATTTATGTATAAGTATAAATAGATATTCTAAGATTTCTAAACAAAATTTAAAAACCTATTATTGTTTATATTCTTATATATTTAATACTATCTTAAATGTAACACCTACCGGACGCAACTCCTTTTAAGACAGACTTCTTGTAAGTTCAACACCGTTTCAGTTCGAAACATTGAACATTTTGTAAATCGGTTTGGGTACGACACCTTATAATTGTAACTTTTTTTTTAGTACAACACTTTATTAGCTGAATTACTTTTTAGTGCGATTCGTATACCTCAGTTTATGTATTTTATCGGATATAATATTGTAAATTAATAAATTTCCTACAACGGAAACTGGCGATCGCATTCTGAAAGATAATTTTGTTCACGCCTAACGTGTTTCCAATGAATAAATTGACAAAATACCTAAATAATCTGAAAATCTTTTAAAACTTACTATTATTGGATAATATATAATACATTCGATCTGATGACGGTGCCCGCAGTACCTATATAAATTTAGGGAAGTCCTTCGTGACTCATGTTAAGTTTTTTAGAGGTGTTACCCTATAACTATTTCAAATTTGCACAACCAACTTCTTAAATGGTTTTTTTTCTTTTAATGTAATGCAATAATTTATAAAATACAAATTAAAGGTATTGCAATAATAAAACCATAAAATAAACTACGTCAAAAGATGTCGTAATATAGCTTTGCAAAATGAATCATTTCGTACGAGGAGGAGAAGAAAATTATGAAGGACAAAGAACGATATTAGTAGTGAGGTGCACATGTGTCATAAATCAATAGTTTTGAAAATTGTATTATATTTTGAATAGTTATCATAAGGATAACATAAATAAATTATCCATATAAATTTAAATAGGTTTATACAATAAAGACATATTATTCTACATTTTAATGGAATTCTAGTTTTTATGCAGGCTTCGTGATAACCGTTCCTCAACACGTAAATTATATCAAATTGACTTCAGTTACATTACGATTTACGACAACCGATTAAAAATGAGTTCTAAAATGGACTTTTATTTTCAAAAAAAAAAACAATTGCTCTTTCGAAAATTGTATATTCTGGACCAAGAACATTTATTTTAATAACAAATTTCCCATATTTCTCAAGTAATATAAATATTTTTTTTTCTACCACATTTATACCTAATAATATCATTTGATTATAATCAATATTTCGATGCAATAATACGAATTTTCACCGGCGCTTACGAAAAAAAGACTGATGAGGAGGTTTTCCAATCATCTTACACCTTATTCCGAACATATGCTACTGAATTATAAGGAATTCGGATGGTAAAAATGACGAGAAACGAGGTAGGATATAGATTAATGTGGGTTCCGGTAAGATGGATGTTAACTGAATAGAGTACCTACCTATATTTCCATAGAATCCTTGTCCTTCTCTTGAACTCCGAGAAGTCCTACCACATTCCAAGTGAGCCTCTCTCTGTCTCTATAGGTACACGTGCTTATTTGAAAACGGGCTATAAATCCATTCCGATAGGATTACCGTTCACGGAAATACCGTACCTACGGAATAATCTATCATTTTCAAAATTTATTCTAAAAGCTGCGTTTATAAACAATTATCGTAATATATGAAAATCGTATATAGGTTATAACTTACGACTCGATACTGTATATTATACGAGTATTTTTAGTTACCTATTCTATTAATATTCCTGCAGCAAATGTTTCCGTAAAAGTAAACACGACTTTCAAGTATTATCGCAAATTATAATTTACTGACATGTTGAAAAATTATAATACTCGTTGAATACACTTTAATGCTCTTTATTGAGCAGATTGGCTGATTCAGAGAAGACGCAAGCTCTCGGGTATTATGTATGACTAGAATGTAATTAGAAAATTGAATAAGAATGTTTGTACAGTATGTTTAGGGAATTTTATTATTTCCCTCCTCCGGATTTAAATAAATCCAATTTCGTTGAATATATCATAATAATATAAACACTATATGTACCACGATTTTTGTGAACAAAAATTATCTTAGAGTTAATTGTCGTAAAGAAAAAAATTACGACCATGACAAAATATATACGTATAAAAATGATTTAAACCGAATTCACTGTGTACATCGACATAATATATATCTGATATACACAAACCAGAGGTTGGAACTTAAAATTTTTTTTCTGATTTGGATATCCTATCCGGTTTTATAAAAATTATATTTTCTGGGTTTGGTCGCGGTTCTATAAATAGAATATAAATATATTATAATATTTTATATAAGTATATTATAATTAGTTTGAATTTCAGTTAAAACCGGCTTTTTATTATATTGTGTTTGATTTCAATTTTCACTAATATTAACGAAGTAGTGATAAAATTAACAATGTTCCTGTTTAACGCTTATAGATAGGTTTTTCGAATAATTGAAATTAGGAAACGTATATTCCAGTTCCAGTTCACATTTAATGTAACCACTTAATTTGCTTCGAACCCCTGATAATAACAAAGTATATTATTATTTATATTCTGCTTTAATTTTAACATGAAATTTTGTAATGTTTCTGTGAATGAATGTTGGAAATTTTCAAAAACATAGGAGTATAATATATGACCATATAAAATTTCCGAAAAACGGCGAACCGCTGAAATACACCGCAACTTTTAAATCTATGTCCGGCGCATTATTCTATATATATCTTTCCGGACCCTGCTATAATGTCGGGTATACGATATCGGGTGACCCTTTCAATACGAAAAACTCGTTTTGTCAGTAAATTTCTGTGTTTATAAATTCTAAAATTTAATTCGATATAAAAAAAAATTTAATTTTAAAAAGGGCGCATCGAAAATGAAGATAAAATGTTGGTCAGAACTCGGTGGAGAAGAATTGAAGAATTAATTATACACAGTGAGATTTTACTGGAATATTTTATATTTTTAAGAAAGGTACTAAGATAATTTAAAAGTCTATCTAAAAAAGGATTTGCTTTGAAATCATAGTTTTTGTAACTTACTATAAAGTGTTCCGAGATGTCATTTGGTGAATAAAATAAATGTTAACGGTGTTATTATTTCCTACAATATAGTAGATTGCTGTTTTAAAATCTTCTTACCTACAAAAACAATTTTTGAATTTCATTGTTCCATTCGATACTCCATGAAAATTAGTTTTCTCTAAACTGCCTTTTGGCAAAATTGAGATCGCATATAATATTGATGATTTCTAGAAAAGATAACTGTTATAAAAATGTATTTTTTTTTTTTATTGGCTTATATATTTTGAAATTGACAGCTCTTCATTTTGCTATTGTACATTCTCAATCAATACTGCAAAAGTACTAAAAATGTATTCACATATCCTTTCAAACTTATATATTATTCAATTATTTGATGTTATTTTTTACTTAATTGATATATTAATTTAAGTAGAACTTATATATATACATAAAAATAAGTATATTATTAATAAATAACCTACGCGTAAATATATAATATGCATAAATAACGATTGAAAAATATAAGGATGAGCTATAAAAACAAAAAAAAATCGCTTAAATATTGTTGGAAATCATACAACATCGTAGTATACCTATTATAATATAACTTCCAAAGAAATATTTCCAAACTCGAAAATTTACCGAAAAAACCGAGTGCATTTGAAAAAAAAATCACCCGGTATGTAGGTAATACCTATTATTATCTCCGGTTGGCTTTGTGTTTTTCGAAAAGCTCGGTTCGATAATTCTCCGAGATCCGTCGTAGTTTTTAGGTGGCACGATTTCATTTATTATATAGGTAGCTCTACCCCGTGCGTACGCGGCTAACATCTCGATTTCGGAATGACTATTATGGTCGTATATATATATATATATATGTGTACAATATACATACGCATTAATGGGAAATTGATCCGTTATAATATAATATTACTATATTATATGATGGCGTGCATACCTTCCACAATACATCGAGTGTCGAATTCTCCGGGTTCTGACAGCCTCGCGGGTGGAAAAAGAAAATAAATCTTGTAAAATTGAAAAAAAATTGCTACAAATTTTCCCTGTGACCAATTGAACAGTAAAAAACTTTCTTTTAGTGCCGATTTCACCAACGATTTTAATCACGGTTAGCGATATTAATCACGATTAACGTTAGTTTTAACCCAGTGGTTGGATTTCACCACATTCGATTACAGCTTGATCACGGTTAAACACTAATCAACCATTTTTTATTGATTGTGTTATCAATAAGTTTTCAATTTTGTAACTTATTATAAAATAGTAAGGTTTTTATAAACTACATTATTTTATTTAACTTTTATTTAGTTCGAATAATTATAATTATAAAATGCTTCGTGCGCGGAACCGTGTTATCGAACTCGCATTTGAAGACGATTTCTTGATTTTCGCCATCCGCCGTCCTAGATGGATACGGGAAAGGACCGAAGACTTCGACAGTCTGGATAACCGAGATTTTGGGATTAGATATAGATTAACAAAATCAACAGTTTTTTCGATTTTGGAGAAATTGGAGAGTCATCTTTGATCCACTCGGCGTTTTTCATTCTTGTGCTCACCGCGTCAGTCTTTTTCGACTCGATCACACTGTAGTGCTCGATAATAATGTCTAATAGGACTGTTTTTTCTGAAAGCTCAAACCAACGTTCTCGCTTTCTTATTTTCTTCTATGTACGTTACATAATAATATTATTCAAAATAAAACTATTTAAAATACACAACAGCAGTAACTAATCTTTTATCGTAAAATTCACCAAGTAACAAAAAAATCCAAATCGGAAACGAATATCGCCGAAAACAATATATGATCGAAAAAATATTATCATCTTATCATAAGCCACAGCCATCTGATAGTGGCACAGAATTCTGTGATAGTGGCGTTAATCGCGATTACATAGTTTAAAATCCAAATCTAATTAAATCACGGTTAACTATTAATCGCGATTAGAGCATTTTTGGTGAAATCGGCCCTTAGTGTACAGTCGAGCCCCAACTGAACCGACGCGGTTTTTAATAATATATAATATATATAATTGTTAGATTTCTGTTTCTCTTAAAACGGCCCACGACAAACGAAACGTATGCGTGTGACCTTTTAGTATTTTATCTGTAGACGGGTTTCCAACACTTTACACTGATAATAATTAGCTAGGTGTATTGGCGAATTATTCCGGTAAAACTTTTAATTCGGTCGGGTCCGCGTGGACGATAAATCGCCCGTTCGACATTTCGGCCCGGTTGTTTTACCGAAACTATCGGCGAAGCACGAAACGCGCGTGCAACTTTCACGGTAATAAATAATAAAGGTTAGGTGAACCGCGTTCCGTAAACACCTACCGTTTTCACACCGTCCCGATACCAATAATTATTGTTCCGAATCGATTGACCAAATAACCACTTGCGGTATAGGCTTAAAAAGAAAATGATAATAATAATGAAAAAAAAAAAAAAGTTTTCAAAAAGGTATTCGTAATACAACCTACATCATCACAACATTCCACTAATTAGCTGGGGTAAAAATTATCGAATAAGTTAAATAGTGAAGCGATCGTACAATATATGTTTAACGTATCTAATGAATTCCATATAACACTTACCAATTATAAACTTATCAATAAATCTGGTTAAAATATCCGCCAGTAAGTTATTAACTAAATTTCGTTCATTTAACGTTTAGAGTTCAAAAAGGAATTATTAAAGAAAACGTTATACCTTCATATTTTATTGTTTCCATCCGAGAGATATAAATTCAATTAAAACGCCAGAATTTCTATAAGGTTAATTTAGGAATAACTTAAGAGGATGTCGTGAGATTGATATACTTAGGCAATTTTTGGAAAATGGTACGCATTTTATTGAAAATATTACTTTTTACATTTTTTATTAATTATATATTAACTTAAAAATATCGTTGTAAGAAGAAACGAAAAATTAATTACAACAAACATTATATAGTACTCTATAGAGCCGTTTTCTGATATGTGTATTTATATACGTTTTATAAGTAAAAAAACCAAGTAAACTAACTTTTTCATTTTTATGTAACACGTATAATTGTTAAAATATTTAAAGTATTTTAGAAAAGGCAACGTAAGGTGGTTGTTTTTTCTTTCGTATTCCTCAGTTGTATGTAATTTGTTAAAAATTATAGATGCTGATAGGAGTTTTTCATTGAAAATTTGTTTGCACTAACATCCTTTTAAGTTTTAATAATGAAAATTAACTCGTTAGTTTTAAATTGATTATACTATAATTAAAATGTGTTAAGGTATTAAGTTATTATAATTGATAAGCTTACTCGTTAAATTGAAAATTTGCATATTATAATTTTTTTTTCTCCAAGAGAGAATAAAAAATAATCAAATTTTATCATTATGATAATTGTAGGTCAAACGTTCTTTTGCTTATTCTGTAAATTTAGAAAAATTGAGTTACTAAAGTCTTATATTCTTTGAACAATGTCGTCATATACCTTCGTTATGTCGCATTATATACGCGTTCCAAGTTCTTTGTACCGTCTGGCTATATATGAAATTCCTGTTTAACGTCATTTCTTAGCTACATAAAGGATATAATATAGCCAGAGGGCAGAGGGGCCATGCATGTTTTGCATATGTACCTATACACTTTTTTTTGCGTAAAACTGTAGGAATTTTAAATTAAAGTGCTTGCTGATAGAAAATTAGTTCTATAGAAGTTACTTTAGAGAGATCATTTTTAAATTTTCCAGGTAGTGATTCTGTATAAGCTATTTTTATGAAATTTCAAGAAAAATGGAAATTTAACAATAAAAAAATGTTATACATTTTAAAAATAATCTATAAATAGTCCCTTCCACTTTTAATTGTTGTGTAATTATGACATTTGTTCAAAAACAAATGTTTACAAATAACAAACAACCATTTTTTTTAAAATGGTTTTGGATGTAAAACATTTATTATAAAATATATAAAAATATATATTTAACACTACTTTAATTATTTTGTTTAATAATTCATGTATAAAATAAAATACTTTATTTTTTACATTTTTAAATGGCGTAACTGTTTTAGTAGGTAATAAATATTTTTCAAAACGCCGGTAGGTTTGTCTTCAAAATGTTAACCTTTATATATTTCACAAAGGTGTTTTTACATTAAATTTAGTTCCAGAGGTTGATTTTTCGTAAACATATTTTTACTACTGAAAGTCATCAGTGTAGCGTCTTATTAAGCATTAGGTATACAAAAATTAAAAAAATTTTATACAATATTAAAATATTATTAAGAAGGAAAATAAATTTGTTCAGAACCGTTTTTCTGTTTTACATGTAATGTTTTATTTTTGCTTTCAAATCTAAAATAATAATAATTATACACTATCCCATCCAAGAACCTATGGTATAATGGGTAAATTTTTTTATATTTTTGCTTAATTAGTATTATAACTAAAAATAGTAAATGAAAGTGTGTAACTTGGGGATGAATAGATCAATTGTTTTCATAAAATTGATCTTCTTTTTAATAATGTCTTTCTTTTTATGAATTTAGCTACGTCACTGTCCTATTCATTGTCAATTCTTCTATAAATAATTGAAGAATTAAAAAAAATCATACATTTACAAATAATGAAAGTTTGTCCATCGTCTTTTCGATCTTAAACAAGATTATAGTATATTTTATTTATTTTAAATTTGAATGCAAAAATAAATCATTTTATTCAAAAGACGATTTTGATCAAAATTCTGTATATTTTATTATTAAAAATTAAAAATTATTATTTGGTTATTTTGTTATGTCGTCTGTATTTATAAAATATTTCTATTCTAAAAGGTAGTTTTTATTTATGCTCAAGAATACTACTGAGAAAATCGAAAAATGACCTCTCTAAAGTACTAACTAAACAAAAAAGCTCTTATTTACTTTAAAACTCTTGTTGGACTCTTTCTACCAAAATTAATAATTTATACAGGCATATAAAAAATACCGCGTTCACTCAGAAACTTAAATAGATTTGTTAAAACAAAATTGATTTGTTGAACTAATGGATTGTAAATAATTTGTACTAATAAATGGTTTTTTAAAAATAAACTCGGAAAATTATTTACGATTACCAATTTTATAGGGGTTGATTTTTTTGAAAATGTTCATAGTCAAACTTTCATAAAAATAGTGATTTTTTGGATTTTATTTTGTATTTTTTGTAAACTACGGTTCAACACAAATTTAATACCTACATTCGGGTTTTTTTCAATAAATTCAAAATATTCCTCACAAACATAAAATTTTGGTGAAAAATTTTAAATATCAAAAATAAAATAGAATTTTTTTTATTTAATTTGCTGGTCTATTATTGTATGTTATGATTATATTTTTTCCCTTAAATTAATGGATGTAGCCCTCTAAGTAGCTAAACTATTTATATTTTAAGAAAATATAATTTGTAAATTTCAGTTCGCCTATAGAAGAAATATTATATTGAAATTCTTCTTATGGGATATACCTTGTATGGAAAGTCCATATTATTATATTTCCTCTTGCAATCTCTCGACATCAATAATAACGGGCCCATAAATGTATTATAATCATCCTTCTCTATGATTTTTTTTTAAATTTTTAAAATAGTCTTCGTTCTATATATGTCAGCACATTATATTATCACGTCATATTATTGCAAACATCCAATGTAGGTCATATTGGGTATAACACGAGAAAAATGTCAACTCTGACCAAATTGATAAGAAACGTTATGAACAGTACGCACTAACTCCTATTTGACAATTCTTTCCCGTGTCCTGCCGCAATCGTCACGACTCACGTGCGCCGAGTAAAAAAAAATACAATTTAATAGATAAATATATTCTTTGACAGTTATATAGCCAACTTACTACCAATGGTATATACTATATATATAATATGGTTTATACCATCAAAGTATGGATAAGTTTATTTTAGTTTTATGTGCAGGGGTTTCGACGTGGCTTTCACGGTCAATGAAATCTCGGGAAAGTGGATGCCGTGAGCGGGCAATGTGTATGTTTTGGAGCAATAAAGACGCGAAAAAAATCCCCTTTCCGTTCACGAGGCTTTTAAAAGCTCTATGAGAGTTAATTTCAAAAGAAAATAATTATTTTTTTCCCTCACAGTTGATTTTTAAAAGGTGGAATATATACCTGCGCCTTGTACTTTTTAAATACGAGGATATACACAATACTTATACCGATATAACTCGACGTTTTCCTCGACAAGCAGTTTAATAATAGGTATATATATATAGGTACATGACTTGATATTAAGCCGTTGTGTTTTTACGATTTTCATTTTGTTTGCGAAAAAAAAACGGAGAAGAAAAAGAACATATACGAGTATGTGTTCCATTCGAATTTATTCGTATTGGAACGACGGTAAAAATGTCTCGATTGTTTGTGCACAGAAATTGTATTTACAAACGCAAGAAATGAGCGAGCATAATAAACTCGTATTAGACGAAAACAAATACACATTGCAGTATAGTTCGCGTAACAAATATTCACACAGAAATTCATAGATGGCCAACAAGAAAAATCTTAGAGAGTAATTTACGCTTAATTAAATAATAAATATATATTCATAAAATATACAGAAAAATAGTTTTTTCTATCTTAAGACAAATCTTATATATATAAAAAAAAAAAAATAATAATACATTCCGATAATTAATAATCATGTCAATTCTCTCTTTGCTCTTCTCTCTGTTACTAATAATAATATGAAATATTTACCAATTTAGACGAGTCTTATCAAAATAATATATTTTACAAATTAATTGTATTTATTATAACAATGCATAGATTGTTTTACATTTTGGATTTTGATATTTTTTATTTTTATTTAGGTTCATTGTAAGATTTAATTTAAATTAAATTTCACACAAATCCATATTCACGGGGAGAATGGTTATGTGAAGCTAATTTATAACGATATTAAGCCTTATATTAAAATGTCAAATCTCAGTATAATTATACATTTATAAATTAGTAAAGTAATTGGTATACCCTCTCAAAATTAAAAAAAAATATATTCACCATAATGAAGAATTATTATACGTTTCTCTATGAAAAACACTATATTTTTACAGTCTTACAACGTTATATATACTTATATTACTATAAGATTGGCGAACGTAAATTTGCAATTTGTATTAAATGAAACCGTACCATTTTCTAAACGTATCAAATTCCATATTGAGCATCAAATGGCAGGTACCTACATTTTTCTACATAATGAGCAACACCCCGTATTTTATGTGTTTTTAGATTAACAAGCGGAAGATTAGTTTACATGTTCTCCCAATGCCCAATTATTGTTTTGAATATTTCTAAGTTATGTACGAAAAATATTTTTCGCTTTATTAATTTATGAAGACGCCATACACCCGATTTGTAAGGAGTGTTATATAAAGGCAGTTTTTTTCTTAAATATTAAGGAAATTGAAAATCCTATTAAATTATAATTTTGTTTAATCACACAAATTAAAAATATTAAAATATATTTCAAAAACAATTTAAACTAGAACCTTATCAATACCATTTTTAACTTATTTGTTTAAAAAAAAAAAAAAAACTGTTAAATTTTGCGTAATTTTTATCAACTTGAGAGTAATGTAGAAAGATGACATAAAAAATAAATTATAAAGAACAAAAATATTTAACGATTGCCGGAGCCGATTTTCGATATAATATACATTTATACACATTTTATAAAACCTCTTGAAAAAAGTTCCGTCAATCGCTAAATAATTTTACTATCAATAATTTATTTTTTGTTTTGTATTTTTAACATGTTCGTGAAAACGAAAAACGCTAATGCACGTTTTTCATTGCGAAACTGCCGGTGTGGCGTTCTCCTAACAAGTCTAAAACAGATCACTGGAGTATATTTTTTTAAAGTTTGGTAAATATGTCGAAAAACGAAATGTTCACTAAAAATGATATGTCCGTGTTTCCCATTATTTTCTGGAAATATTATGTTTTATCGAGTAACTTAATTCGGTCACATAATATAATATTATATCTGATATTCATTCAGCATTAACAAATTTAATTACATCATTGAAAATCGCTTGAACGTTAAATCTAATTAAAACAAGAAAAATGAATAATAAAAAGTTTAATGACTTCCTTGCGTCGGTCTTGTAACAAATCTCTCGAACAAACTTATCTATTCGCCGTGTGTTTCTTATATGGCCCGGAGTTTGTTAGCAATAGTATATTATACGTATATGTACAATATATTGTACGCATTGCGGGTGCAGCAACAACGTCCATACCGTTTATTTACTTGTTTTATTTTTTATTTTTTTTTTATTTTTTATCGTAATTAAAAAGTTGAAAATTTATTCATTCGAATGAACGGATATATAGTCGCAATACTTGAAATTCCAAACGCTTTTGTATGCGCACATGGAACGGCCTGGTTAACCCGAGTGTTTTTTTTTATATTTTTTAAGGACATTCGAAATCAACAAAGTAAATTAATTTAAATTTCGTGTTTAAATACGACGTAATCTTGTCCGACGGTACACATTCGTTAGTATTTGTATTTGTGCCTCGGAATATATATTTGTAGATATTTTTTTTTTTTCAAAACGTTTCAGAATTTAAAACATATACATAATAATATCATTGTTATATTTAGTATTCTACTCATAGAAGTAAATATATATATTTTTGGTATTTTTCATTGAGGAAATATATTTTAATTTAAATACATTTTAAACGGCCCGGCGAATAACTGTCATCGCCTATATAGGTATTTTTATTCAATTGTTGTTTAACAGTTAAAATGTTGATACAGTTCAGAATTTTTGTATTGTTATATAAAATATATTTATATAGTTCTTTTTAATACTAGTAATATTGTTTCATATACTAATGGGTATCCAAATAGTAATGATAAATATGTTTAAACGCATAGCTATTTAAATTTAAGGAAGTAAACCAGTTATGACCTGTTTTTAAATTAACCGGTTACATGGGAAAATGTACGTACCGAAATAGTTTAATTCGTTGACCGAATACGAAATACTAATTCAGAATTTTTTCATTTTGTTTTGGACCTGAAAAAATACTTTATATTTGTTGTTTAAAATATATTATTAGTAAAAATTATATAATGTTTATTTTTGCAAAAATAAAAATGGTATTTCATGGATACAATTTAACTGATTTAAGTTTTTATTTTTTTCTTAATTAAAATTAAGAATTTAAATTATTTATTGCTAATTATTAACTTTTACTACAAGTTTTCGGGTTAATTTAACTTAATCAATTTGAGTTAATATTTAAATAACTAAATTTGATAAACCTAATATAAATATATATATATATATATGTACCTAAGAATGGATTAAAAAAAAAAGAACGTTACTAATCGATTCTATTAATTTATAAACCGTGTATAATTAATAAGAAAACTTGAGAACCATTTTAATTGATTATTTCAAAACTAAAAAAAAGAATGAATAAACGAAAATTATTAACAAAAAAAAAACCAATTACTATTAGAAGTCCTGATTTATCCAAGTATATTTCTTATTATTTTATTTAGTTTCAAAATATTATTCTGATTTAAAAAATTATTAGATACAACAGAGTACTAGGTATAGTCCATTATAACTTGTAAAAAGGGATGTATTAAATAGTTTGAAGTTCAAAAAATCCAAACAAATTTCAAGAGTTCGGTGCGGATTTATACTCAAATAGTAAAAAGTCCGACTGAACTGAATTGGGCCAAAGAGTTCTAAGAGATCAAACTCGAGTAAAATTTCGAACTTGAACGAATTATTGAACTTGAACAATTTTTTTGTTTTATTTACATTATCAAGAAATTATTTTGTAGTCATTTAATCTATCGATGCCCCTCCCTGCGTTTGATGTTTCTTCGGGACGGCCCTGTTTTGGGTCCGGTTCAGCTGGAGTTCGACATTAAAACTAATAGTTCAGTTTGAGTTTGGGTTAAATTTTAAACCTCATATAGTTCGGTTCGACACCTACGTCCTACATTATGAGTTTGACCCACCACTACTTACAGCATAGGTAATGTTGATGTGAAAATGGAGTGTTAAAACATGATTGCAATTGAAATTTAAACTGGATAAAAATGAATTATGTAGCAGAATAGATCAAAACTATTGATTTTAAAATTCATAATCTAATAAATACATCGTATTAAAAACCGGCGATGTACGATTACATACGATCGTCCTTTTACACCATACGATTGCCTATATAAGGTCATACGTTTTGATACGCAAATAAGCAAGAAAATTAGTACAACGTTGTCAAATAATAATAATAATAATAATAATAATATATTCAGGTAGGGAGACGAGAAGTTTCCTTTTTTGACACCGTAACTCAATTTAACGAAACGCTATCTTTTGTGTTTATTTTATTTTATTTTATTTTTTTTGAATATTAATAAGTTGTTTATAAATGTGACCGAAATATATAAGCTTAAACCGTATTTATTTAATCAATATTATTTATTCGGCGTGGTGTTTCGTAGCAAACCGTGGAATATTTTCCAATTAAACTGCAGTCCGAGTGAACGAAATCCGTGAGCGACCCGACCCGGTTCACGTATAGGTAAGACCGCCGAAACAATTCAACGTGTACGTTTTCATTATATCGGCCTAAAATCGGGCTAAAAATAAATTATAATTTACTAGGTCGTGTCTAATGGTCGTGTGTCCGCTGAACATCCCAATCGTATGAATACCAAACTGCACAGACGCACAATCGTATAGGTACCGTCCGCAACTGTAATATGCTATAGCGGCCGGGCCGAACGACAGAACTCAAAATTTGGCCGGGTAAATACATACGCGGTCGTAACACGTACACTTGAAAAAAATCACAATAGTTATATACATTTTAACGCGAATATAGTTTTTTGCCCGCCGTTATACCAGTGACGTTACTAAATGATATTATTACGTCGTTTAAGGGTCACAAAAAATATTATAGAAAAACTTTATCCCTCCTTAATTTGGGTACTGATTTTATCTACAAAATACCGAATTTAAATGGAGGAGGAAATGAAAATTTACAATATTCATTCAGAATTTATATTTGTTCAAATTTAACAACAACATAACAACGTCGTAGAGATAACATTCAAAACTATAATATGAACGTAACAAGGTACTTTGTTGTTTTAGTGTCATTTTTTTAAACATTTTAATAGCATTTAATTAGCTCATATTAATATAAATGTATTATACACTATTATAATGCACCTATTGTAATATAATATTCCTATGAGATTGTTGGAATAATAAATGTAATACATTATTCATTATTATTATAAAAAACATATAACTATTCATCAAATACCAAAAAGAAAACACTATTGTTATACAAATAATATTTTCAAATGTTAATTAAAATTTTTTTTTCCTCGGTTTACCTATATTTTTTTCAATATTTTAAAATAAATCATTTTATAACATTATGAATATAACTTTCAAAGATGTATTTAAATAGTATGTTTCTGTAACCGATATAGTGCCGATGAACTAAAACAAATGTACAAATGATGTATTATGATAAATAATGACATAGATACTGTAAAAATGACAGAGTTATAATATATAAGTATATAACTACATAAATTACAGGTTAAAAATGAATATAACTAAAATAAATGCATTATTTTGTAAATAATTAATATGCGCCATTGTAGGAGGAAAAATCTTAATTACATTTAATTATAGGTACCTACTTAGTCCACCAGCTGTTTGCCTATACTAACGTTACAAAGAAATATTTATAAATTGCAGTTTCATTGTCAAAAAATAAGTAATATAAAATTATTGGTTAAAAAATGTATTTTTTTTTCATTTATCTAAATATTTTTAAAACCTATTCTGCATACAATATGGTATTATGATGAATTCGTAATATTCAAATAATAATAATAATAATAATAATAATAATAATATAAATTGTTGGTTCAAAATTTCTTGAAAATTGTATTTTTTGCAATGAAAATATAAAGACCGTTTTAAAATATATTATTGAAAATGGAATGATATATAATTCATTTTTTTAGCATTTCAAAAAAAAAAAAACAAAAATTTTCTTGCGCTCGGGTATATAACGAGTATATATTATACCTACGTGGAAGGCGTAAAACGTATTGAAATACCGCCGGTCAAACGCATTTTATCGTCAACGTTGTATATAGGCTGCCGTTATATGGCACTGATTTATAACACTGAAAGGTGAAAGAAAAAAAAAAGAAAATCGAAAATCGACAAAAAAAAATGTTTCCTGCGGAAAATTTCTAGTCATTCCTATATATATATATATTGCATATATTTTATATTATAGTATATAGAAGTCGTCAACAACAAGCGACTTTGGCTAACAATAGTCTGCACTTTGAGTAGCCAATTCATATTATATAATAGGTAATTCTGCTTGTAAATTTGAAAAAAAAAAATGATTTTCTCAAGTACTCGTGAAGCACACCATTATATAATATTGCGGACAATAATACACTGTATATGTTTTGAAAAACGACGTTAGTTTCTCGTCTGCGCTGGAATTTTCACGCTGTGACGAAGAAAAAAAAAAAACACGAGGAAATGCATCTCGCATTCTCGAATGTGTCTGTATAATATTAAAATTTATAGTTTAAATCGAAATTACGTACTAACACGATAAATTTATCGATTAAAATTAAAGAATAAAATGATTAAAAAGCAGCTCGTATATGACTTCAGTTTTGGCGGAAAAACTAAAAAATAATATGCACCTATTACTTATCAGCTCCGAATGATGTCAATGTTGTTATAGACCATAGAACGTATCAAAATTGTTTTATTTTATTTTCAATATCTTTCTAAAATATTATCAGGAAATAAGGTAAAAAAAACTACCGTAAATAATCACCAATATAATATTAAAAGTATGACTGGTACAACCCAAATACCAAAATTTTCTTCAAATATTTTAACAATAAAGGTGATATTATAATATTTTAGGGAATTTTGGATGTAGAAAATTATTAACGTTTAAAAACGTTTTCAAAATAAAATTTTTTATTATAGTAGGGGTTCGATGCCATACCAGGCCCCTAGTAATAATTAATTAAAAACATATATTTAACGAAATAAAGTTAAAAATCAAAATCACTTAAATAGAAAAGTCATAAAAAAGTAAAATATCTATATATTATGTATTTACGCTGCAATGACACAACTGAACAATTTTAAATCATTTTTTGTTTATCAGACTTTGTTGCGGCCGTGATATAATTTTTTTTTTTAGAATAATTACAATTTTACGGGCAATAATAATGTCTTAAATCGATTGTTAAATGTGTATTACAATCCGTGTTATCTAAATTCGAATTGAGTAAATCCCTGTTAACTGATACATGTAAATACTAATCATTGTAGTTAAATAACGGCTTCCAAGACAATTTCTTCTTAAATTAATTTCTCAAGTCAGTTTCAAGTTCTAACATCTGTCTTGAACAAACATAGAAGAAAATACATATTCCCAGTAAATTGTTTAAATTAAATTCGATCGAAAATTATTTTTAAATAGGTCATGGTATTATAATAGTATACCTACCATATTACTACCATATTACCATATTACTACCTACGTACGTATTATTATCGGTTGTTTGAGGATAAAAACAAGCGCTTGACCTATATAAAATTATTGAGATAATGGCCCTTGAAAATTGGATAAAAAGCTGAATTAGTAATTTAATGCTTTAGAAAAAGAGACATTTTGAAACCGTAGTAAAAAAAATATGAACCCGCGTCCAAAATCTCGATACTGAAAATCGATCCTGTCATTATCCTTAGACCATAACGTATATTAATCATCATGTTAAGACTTATGATGCATTTATTGTTTTCAGGAGATTTTTTTACCTAAAAAGGTTCAAGTACCTTTTGTTATTTATAAAATACATCATATTGTTCTATATGAAAATCTACATATAATGCGACAAATAAAAGACACGATAATATGTAGATATGTATAGATTTTTAAAATAAAATCATGGAAATAAAAAACAAAACATCGAATTATATATATTATATTCATATTGTAATTATAATTGAGTTCCAAATCATCTAGAAAGTTAAAAGTTCTCAAGCTTACCTATTAATTTTTATTTTTTAAGTTTAGAAGTATAATATGTTTCAAAATCATTTATCTAAAGAATTATATTTTATACACAATCAAGTTCGAAAGTGTATTTTTTCATGTAATATTGTTATTGATAATGATATATTTATAGGTAATATTGTCACTTTTTTACTATAAATGAAAATTCTATAAACTGTTTTGTTAGATTAAATAATAATATTTTTAATACTTCAGCAATATTCCTAATAAAAATTCGATATATTATATTCAGAATATTTTTAAAGATAGGTATTCCAAATGCATATTAAATACTTTTTTTTGAAATTATTTAATATAGTATATTGACTACTTTTTAAAAGCATTTTATTCTTTAAAAAAAAACTAATGCTTTTTCAGGTTTCAATTATTTTTTAGAAAATCATTTAATTATTATGTTGTCGTCAGACTCTAATCACTCAGAATTATTATATTATTAGAACCATTCAAGCATACTATTGAATTTATTGAGAATATAAAAACTTTAATAGTTTAAACATTTTCATTTATAATATAGTATCTGATAGATATAATATCAATATCTGTAACTATTATTAATTTTTTATTAATTTTTTGTAATAAAATATGGCTTAGAAAAATGTCTCATTCTCAGAGATACAAAATTAATGTATGAAATGCGCAAAATACGCGGAAAAAAACCTAATAAAATAATCATCATTCCAAAAACACTAGCTTCCTTAATTCACAGTATTTTTAATCAATTAACATAGAAATTGAATATTTTATTGTCGATTAACTTGATATAAATTATTTTATAAAAACGATTTCAATATCTATACTCGTAATTTTATAAAATGTGTGTAAAAATTTTTGGAAAATTATATTTAATCAATTCTGTGAAAAATTCTAGTTATTGCACTTATTTATTACTTTTGCAACAAAATTCGAGTATATTTTATACTAAAATAATACATTTTAAGTAATTTGAAATAACTATAAAAAAAATTGTAACAACCGATTTTCAAGATTTTTTAAATAAAATTAAAGTGACATTTTAAATATTAGATTTTCAAATCTTAAAACCCAAAATCATACCTTTTAGGACTGATGACTCTCGAAATCTAAATTATCTGTAAATAACCATTAATTGTAAAAAAAAAACTTTAACAATTTTGTAGTCGTCAATATAGTATCTACTAATTTACATATTAAGTGTAAATTTCATGATTAAAGAAACGTTATTTTTAAAATTACGAAGTACTAACAAAATTCAATTTGGACGGAATCGTGCGTATTTACCGGTGGTACATAATTTTTCGATCATTTTCTTTTATGCATGAATAAACCATTGGAAAATTAAAAAAAATTATCTTTTTGAAGTATCAACTAGATGCAATTTACCACCGAAAATTGGGTAAGCATGTAACTATTGCAATTTGGTCAAATAGTTGTTAACAGAGTAATAAAATATAAAACAATTTAAATAAATATTGTTGTAAAACCACTATATTCCTCATTCTGTTCAAAATCAAATAATAACAAAAAAAAAAAATCATTACAGTAAGTACTCAAAAAAAAAGGTGAAGAACGAAATAAACGGAGAGGGTCGTTAAACTTTAGTTTTTTGGTAACGATAGAATCGAGTATCGAATATTGAAATATAATATGGGTGTCTCAAGTTTCAAGTATCGAAATTGACATTTTTGCTATCGCCCATTCCTAATAATTCTAACCTAAACAGTGATTATAACATTTATGTTGATTATACAATATATCACTCTATAGCCAATAATTAATCTGTTCTCCTCGTCCCTCGTTAAATATGCTCTATCCCAACGTGTCCATAACATGGATCGAAATATTTTTTAATTTACCAAGATTTGTAATAAAAAAATTTTAATAACAATTTAATTTATAATAACTATAAATATATTTTATCGATCAATACGAAAAAATAAAATGTTTTTAATACATTAATTTCAACAAACACAATAATATTTTAGACAATTTTAGTTTGGAAAATAAACGTCTACATAATATTTTAAGTACTTATTTATACTCATAATGTTTTAAAAACGATTATTTAACAATGTTGTAACGTTCCAAAAACCGCGTAAGTGACTAAACATATTTCAGTTAAGAAATTCTACAAAACATTAATTAGAACATTATTTTTTTAAACCTTCTTGGTTTTTTTTTTCTGACTTTTAGTATTTTGTACTGTATGTGTATTATGTTTATTATTATTTTACGACAAGATTTCCACGCTATAAAGCAGTGCATACTCAATGTTATTTTAGATGTACACACAACTTCTGGAGAAAATTAGTTTTCATTATTTTAATTTTTGAGTTATACGTTTTGATTATCAGCTATGTAAGTGTACTTTTCCTACATTTCTCAAACTTATTTCTGTAAAATCTTCGAAACTTACATTTTTATTTCTGTTCTACGTATTTAAATATGAATAATAAATTAGTTCTTGAATCACCTATATACTATAACTTTTGATATGAAATAATTATATTTAAGTAATATTTTGAAAACATTTTTTTACAAACATTAAAGTACCGTTAAATTTTCATTAAAACGTTTTTTGAACATTAATTTTTTTAACTAAAAATGTCCTTACGAAATTATTTTTTCTTTATGGAAATGTTTTAAGAATATTTTACTTTTATGCTGTCCACAGGAATATAGCATTATGAAATATTGTTCGGTATACCACAAATTACCAGACGAATCCTGGGGTTATCCGAGGTAGTGATATGCAAACATGGTTAGTCGTAGCATATAGGGGCACGAGGAGTGGTGAAATTTAAAATTCTAATTCGAACTCGTCGTTAAAAGGGTGCGAAAGGTATAATAGTAGTAAAATATTATGACATAGTGTGTACGTCTGGTGAATATTAAATGTACTTGTTATTATTTATTATATAGGTAATCGAATCAAATATTTGTTATCAAATATACGAATATGATAATATCAACCGTTTAGTCATGCATATGAGTATATTTGCTGAATATAAAATACGAATATGCTCTTTTATCTTTTGCAGACAAAATAATACCTATATTGTATTAGTTCGACACGTTTTTCCCTCCCGTGACAAAAATTAATTTCTAGGAGGTTATAACGTAAATTCAACGTAGATAATTCGCACGGGTCTTACAAGAGGTTCTTAAAAGAAATAGGATTCCAACTATATTGTGTATAGGCACTGTGACGAGTCCAAAAATATTCGACCATTTTTTCATTAAAAATCTAGTAAAAAGTACAATATATGTCCGAGTCTTTGCAGGTAACATAATACAGTGCAGAATTCGAAAGCTGAGTCGAATCCCTTCTGTAAGGTAGATATTCTTTATACATTCAAGCGAGTCAATCACAAATTTTGCTGTAACTATTGAAATTTGAATGTGATGATTTATTGATGCATTTAAATTCATATTTGTGTTTTAAACGATCAAGTGGCTTGATTCTACAGCATATCAGAAATTTAAACCAAATTACGAAGGTCAGGTTTTAGAATCGGTGATTACGATTATTCTAATTATGTTATAATTTAACTCTTAGTCAATATATTTATTCTATATATTTTATAAGTCTATTCTAACCAGTGCCCGAAGATTTTTTTATCTTATTTGGATAACAAACAATAATTGTTTTAGTGAATTATTTTTACAAAGATATCATGCCGTCTCTTTCTCAGGAATAAAAAAAGTTAAATTAAATAAAAAATAATATAGTATTTTAGTCAGTGTTGGAACAGATAACCACTTTTGTTATCTAGATAAAGATAATTATAAAAAGATTATTTATTGAAGATAAAGATAAAAAAAATAATTGTTGGTTATCTAGATAGAAAGGTAAAAAAAATGAATTACGATAATCATATAACTGTATATAAGTATATTACGAATACATATGACTTACAATTTGTGTCTTACTAAAATTAAATAAATAAAGGTTAGAGCTGTGGTAAAGTAGTTGAGTCCAAAATTGTTATCATTACTTATGGGTTAATTAAAATGTAAAATAATTAATCTAATGTAGAATGGACCTTTTAACTTTAAATTTAATAATTTTAACTTCGAACTGTATCTAATTATTTTTAGTAGCTTTTCTCTGAATTGTTGTCTATGACTGAGATATTATATGTACCTATTTTATCGTTTAAAATAACAAAATTACTACCTATATTATATCGTTGAATAGGTACGTCAGTTTCTCTACATGGTAATATTAATATTTACTATTTTTGGTAATAAATCACTGATTTATTGGCACTGAATTAATAATTTAATTAAATTAATAATGTTCTTAGATACCATTGCATTTAGTTTATATTTTACTTATTATAACTACGTATATTTAAACATTTATTACTATCTGTATTCTAAAAAATAAGAGATATTTTGGTTTTATCTGGATAAAAGATAGTTGGGTCATAATCCAAATTATCTTTCGGATAATTTTTGCTAGATAATTCCAATACCGTTTGGTTGGGGGAAGGGGGGAGGTGGACACTCTGAATTATAGTTTAAAAATGCTAAATAATGAAGTTCCGACCGCAAATATAATATGACATTTTTCTAAAAATACCATTTCCTCGAAATTCGGGAATACCAATTCGTTTAACAATAATAACGAAAACCCCAAGTGTATAGGTTTACTAATTCACGGCAGGTCAAATTTTTATTTTTTTTTTTCATTTCCCGTTTTTATTCGGAAATAATACAATATATTATATAAATTGATGAACGCGTTATACGTTTCAATTCCGCGAGACGCGAGAAACATGAAAATCGTACACGATGATCCCCGAGGTAGGTACTAATGTTTATATTTTCTGAACGGGCCCATTCATCAAACGAAAATTACATCTGTTGGTAGTCGCGAGTGGCTGTGGTATTGGATTGGGTGGGGGGGAGGAGGCGATGGCGTTAGATGAAATTATGAACAAAATTTATCTCCGGTCCGTATCAGCACGGTGTTTATACATTTATACTCGTCTATAAATCTATATATATATAGAAAGAGTAACCTGGGGTATAATGGCGCACTTTCTACTTAACAGCTATCACGTGGTAACATACACGTTTTAGACATATTGTTATGTCGTCACCCTATTATAAATATAACGTAAATTGCAATTTTCCAGTCAAAAGTTGATTTCACCAAAGCAAATACCAGAAATTCTGAGCAATTCGGAATTATAAATAATGCGTCTTTTTACCCGATGATTGGGATGAATGTGCGCACCGAATGGGGTAAAATTTATTCATGAAAATATATTTTATTTCAAGATTATTCAAGTAACTTGAAAATTGGTTATGATTTCATTCGTGATTTACGAAAAAAATGACTGTACAACAATATAATAAACAACATTGTATTAAAGAACAGCAAAATATACTTAAAATACATACTTAATTAGGTAATGAAACATATTTAAAAATAAAAAAATTTAAATGAATATCTAAATAAATTGCTACGTTTAAATATTCATATTGAAGCTATAAAAATAAAATGTTTATAAAGGTAGACTATCAGGTACGAAATACCACTTTTGCTCCAAACCAACTGAGCCATTTTACCCCAATATAACTTTCTGCATAAGTAGTATTGTAGTATCTCCTATATTCAGTTGTTATCATATCGATATTTTACTAGTATTAACACGGATTAAATGAAACCAGATTGTACACTCCATGCTTATCGAAAAACAATCGAATTCGATAGTTACTATCGAGCCCACAAATTAGTGTTACCACATGTCAGAATCTAAAAGTCTTTAATGATTTTCTAATGATTTAAATCCTAATATTATTTATTATCATTTATGAACAGTAAATAACGTTCAAGGTTTATAGATTAAATCTGTCAGTGTAGCAAACATATTGTAAATGAAGCGTACAATAAATGTATTTATTGTATTTGGATACGCCACTTAGCGGGCACCCAATCACAGCAACTTATTCACGATTCTATTGTTCTCAGCCCGAGTGCACAATCTGGTTTCATTTAATCTGTGGTATTAACGTATAGTCACCTACTTGTACTAACCTAAAATAAATGAGAGCAACACTTAACGTATCATTACTTGGTATTTATTACTACTTCTAAATTAATGCCATACCTCACATTGATGCAAAAACTTTATCAAGTATCGAAGAAAATGGTTTATCAAGTTTGGCTATGATAGCAAAATCATAATAACAAAACAATTTGACCAGATGACAAATATTAAATTATTTATACGCAATAGTTCATTCTGCCTCGTGCGCTGTTATATTCCAGGTTACTCTGTGTGCGTGTAAATGTCAATGTGTAAATGGAACAAGAGAGAGAGAGATAGAGAGAGAGTTCAGACAGAAAACGCAGTTTTTAACATTGTTTTACGTGTTCACTTCGACTGCTACAGCAGAAGATTGAAATATGGTTTTTTTGTTCCTGTTCATTGCACTGACGTCGGTATACGAAAATTATTCAAAATATCGTTGAAACGACTCGTTCCGAACTCGTATTTCATTTTTCCGGCGAATTTCCAAACCGAAATTCTACACGACGACGTAGTACAATACAATATCCCTACATTGTCGTACTCCTGTCTTTCGTTATGAAATATAATGTTTGTTAACATTTCATAATAGAATCATAATAAAGTATGTAAGAATTTCACTTAGGTAACATATTTTGTAAACCGTTCTGCGGATAGGGCCGGCATATTAAATTTTGTTCTGCTCCCATTGTGTCTACTCGTCCGATTCATTTAATTAAAAACAATTTCAAAGTTCACTGATTTTGTATTTTCGATTTATAAAACAATATCATAACTTTTAATATTCTTCTAGTTAACGCCGAGCTCAGCTTAACTGTAAAAATATTATCAAGATAAATTTAAATTAATATTATTGATAATATTTTAATTGGGAGACATTTTTACCAATAATAGTTCACCCCAATAGTTAATTTTCTCCAGTAATTTATTAAAAAAATACAATAAAAAATGTTTTCCGAGAATACTAGCAAACATGTTTCACAATAATTAGATACCACTTAAGTTAGATTGAAATAGAACAAAGATTTTATATTTTCATAAACTCATTACATTATTATATTTGAATAAGGAAAATTATTGTCAATATTATAAATACTGAAAATATGTTTTGGATATTTAATTATTAATCATAAAAAAATGCATATAAAAGAACAAAATATACTAATACTAAAAATATTAGTACTAAAATACTAATGTATTATATTATATAAATATACATATTAGGTATATAAAATAATAATAATAAATACGCTTAAAACCTAATAGATATAAAATGCATTTATTTAAAAATTTTAAAATACAATATTTAATTGAGTAAAATAAAGCCTGCATGAAAAATGTAATTGAGAATATATTTTTGAGAAAATGTTAAAATTGAAAAATATAGATTAGGAATCGTGGATCAGGAAAACAATCAATATTTCTAGACAAGCCTCTTACTCTGAAGGGTCATTTTAAAGGACTTATATTATAATAATTGTATATCAAAATCGATCACTATCGTTAAATCGTCGTTTTACAACGAATAGAAAAGTATTTAGATTATAAAAAGCATGAGGATTAAAATTTATTTTTTTCAACAACAACGTCGCTTAAAATTGTTAGTCTTGTGTGTTAACATATATCTTCTAAACTCGTGTTTTACTTTTCGCTCTAATTTATAAGATATATTAGAGTCATCGATGTTTCCTTAGGAATGATATAGGGGAGACTGGATTAATATAATGACACACCATTTTTTAAACTTGACTTTTGAAATTTATTATTATAAGCTTAAACCTGAAACTGAGACTACATACTTATATCTATCTCAAACACAAATATAGATGAGCAAATTTCCAACAAATTAATTATTTTTTCAAAAAACTAAATTTTTTGAAAATTGGTACTATGTCATGATGGTACTATGTCATTTTACGAGTACCCTGAGATGTTGGGTAAAATGACATACTTACTTTCATAAATTAAATTTTTTTTAAAAATATACAAATATTATTTTAATATGTATAATGAGTACTTCTGAATATTTATAATATTCGAAGTCACAATATTATACACTTTTATTTTGCTTAACCTATATAGTTAGTTTTTGGTACGAGCTGAAGATGACAACTTAGTTGTTGAAATATAAAAGTGTATAATATTGTGACTAAAATATTATTTATTAATTTTATTATTATTTAAAAAAATAAATAATTTGTAACAATATTTAACAATAAATTTAGATCACTAAGTAATAATACAATATTCATAAACGTTCTACTTAATTAATGACCATTTATTTTAATCAAAGGTAAAGGCACATTTTAACAATATTTAAACTAAATTTTTGACCACGATTAAGACTATTTTCTCATATAACTAATATTATGTAGCCAAATTTATTATATAGTTAGATCATAGCTTACATTTTTTTCAACAACATAGGATGGCAAAAAAGTTTAATAAAAGTCCCATTATATTTTAAAATTAATTTATTAAAATGATAAAAAAATCGTTATGAAAAACACTTTTTTTTTTTATCAATTCTTTGATAAGATAGGTAATAATATATGTTATTAATATTCGGAATATTCAAGGAGTCTATAATTATTAATATATAAGGAATCTCTTTATTCATCAAATAATAATATTTCCAATCATAATAGTGATGTACAAATTGCCCTGGTATGTCATATTAAGCCAATATCCCCTATATAATAGAGTTCTATACCGTGGATTTATGTAACGATTTTAGGGATAGAGTTTTAAATTTTAATCGTATTATTTTATTTAAATTAAAAAAAAAAAAAAAACCGGTTATTTTGATTACATACTCAAGTAACTGCAAATACAGACGAATATTCCAAAAAAAGTTGTTCATTCTATAGAACAAATTCAAAAACTATTGAAAAGAACCTTTTCATTGGTGTATTTGTCAAAAAATCACTTTAGACAAGACTCTTTCACATTACTCGGTATTGTCGTCGTGATGCCGAAGTCTAGACGATAATTACGTTAGCGCGTGTTCAGGCGGAATGAAATTTAACAGTAATTCTTTCAGAAACAATTGGATTATTATTACGACCGAATGTACGATATTATTTAAACGTATTTCAAACAAATAATGTAATAAAAACCAATTATTTCATTGGTTATTATTACTGTTGGAATAGGTATACGTATTTAAAGTATTTTCGTTGTATATTATATATTTATGTGATAGAAAAGTGTATTTTGCATTCGATTGATAATAATAAATCAATATTTGAATTCTTACCCAATAAATTCCATACTATATATAATATATACACATAAAGCTCTCAATGTTTATAACAGCTATTAAAATATTAAAAATAATCTGTTATGAAGACATTGTACATGCGTTTGTTTAAATTTTTTCTTTATACATGAAGGATTTTATGTGAATATTCTTAGTAATTCCATTTACAATATACGGTTTGTATTCTACATATTTTATAATGACATTTTCAAAATTGAGTTGTCTCTTTCGCAAAATATGGAGATGACTAAAGGATCCGAAAAGAACGTGTTTTCTAAGAATTTTATTTATTACGTAAGTATTTTGGTCAATTTTGCAATTAATTCTTCCGACTGTTACCCATACTTTATACTATATATATAATTATATACCTTTCCCTACCCCGTATTTGAACCGAAAGAGCCCGAGGCATACATATAACTACCCCGAAATATAATATAACATAAATATATAATTATATACCTAAACCAAACCTACGGTTATTGATAAACAATTTTTTTCACGAGGACATTAAGGTCTGTAAAGTCCCTGGACGTTAACGTGACCGAACTCGGCCGGGAGCGAGAGGATGAATAATCATTCATGTATAAGTACAATATGCTGCGAGGACGACAACTATCTTAAGGGGAGGTTACATAACGACCGAAATGGATTATATTATTACCTATAGGAATACCCGAGAATATCAATATCGGTTTAAATGTTGCGGCTCGTATATAACAGGACACACTCGGAACAAATTTTATAACATAATATTTACACCGGAACAGAGATCCTTTCTTCTCTCCGTCGACCCATCTCTCTCCCCTCATCTCATCACGATTGTCCTGTGGATATATCCTCGAGTAATAAAGGGATTTCGGCCGTGGTTTTTTTTTTTCTTGATTTACATATTATTATTATTATTATTATTATACGAAAATATCAATAAACTATATGATATGTATATATACCTATACTTATAAGCAGGTGTAGTGCGGGCCTACAGGATATGCTCGTTTCGCGCGAATAGAGTGCCAATTAAGGGGGAAATATCGGTTGTGGCGAGGGCGTGCCGGACGGATTAAACGGGACACGTACCGATCGTAAAATAATAATTTGCACACCGCTCGTGAGTATGCGCTTAAAATATATATATATTATTATATATAATATATATTATAGGTTATTGAGTATTATAATATTATGCACGTATTCGTTATCATTTACCTGTTATTAGGTATACGGTATTCCGAATAGGTTTTTTTTGTTTTCGACAATGAGAATAAAAAACCATACACAAAAACTGCACGTGTCTTAATTGTTATTGTATTACTGTCTCGACGAACACACTGATACTGTCGCATTATCAGTAAGTTGTGGCGCGTGACCAAAGTATAGTACCTTGCAGTGCTCGAATTGGAGGGGGACGCGGGGGGACTGAGTACCTCAACTAATTTTTCAGAAATTTTAGCGTACCTCTACTAATTTTAGAGAGAAGCAGAAGAAACTATGCTAAAATAGTGTAATAGTGTATAAGGGACGCTCTTTTTTTAAAAGTAAATAGAGTCCCCCTACTTTTGTTTTGCCAATTCGAGCACTGGTACCTTGTCATACTTTGCCCCACAGACCGTTGTGGAAAATCAGTTTGCGTGTTTATAGGACACACTACGTATATTGTTAAAACATTCGCGATAAAGTAAGTAATAGACCGGATCGAGATTTCCCTAAAATATACCCACGTTTAAGCTGTATTTTAGAGGCGTGGTGGGAGGAGTCCGTTTGGACATCCGATAATAGTGTAGCTGGGTATATACCTATATGTTCTATACTTAGTATACTTTGAATCAGGGGTGGTTTTTAGCGGTTCCAGTCCCGGGAATGTTTACTTTTTGGCCTCTGATTTCGACGGTATAAATAATACTATACCAGTACCTAATTGGAATTTTCATAAATGATCAACATTAAGAATATACGTGATAAACAGTGATATAAGACACCGTAGATTCTACTTTTGGAAGGACAAAGATGAACTAAGATATTATTGTATTTTTAGATTTAGATTTTTCTTTTAATGTTATGTTATAATATTATTATATTATCTTACTAGTCACCACTTGATGTAATGAAAAGTTTGATACCGTAAAACGTGTCAACCTGTATAGGACGCAGTAATATTGTAAATTTTTGAACCTGCAGGGCATGAATGTATTAAAGGGAATCTACACTTCAGTCTACAGCGTAAGTCTCTGGAAGTTTAATTAATTAAAAAAAATGTTCTACTACGTTAGCCAGTGTTTTTTCTTATAATATTTTATTTTTCTTAGCCCTGATTGGTAATCACTGCCACGCTACATGCTAAAAAGTTTATTGTGAATTCCCCTTAAAAACAAATTTATAATTGAAGATAATAATAATATTTCAATTTCTCAACTATTTTTAAAGTACCTAATTGTCTTTTCCCCAATCGAATGCCAAATTAATAGCAATAATATCATGATTTAACGTTATAACTTATTGTTCTTTTTAAACTTAGAACTTTTTAAAAATAAAAATAAATAAATATCTGCTAATAAAAATTAACACAGGATTTGACTTAGGTCCATAAATTACTAAATAAGTATAGGTTTTAATTCTAAGAAAACTAAAAAATTAGGTTCACATAGGTACTGCTATTTTAAATTTTAATTGTAATTACCTGCTTTAAACAATACAGTTTGGACCATAGTTTTCTTCCTTATATTTTTTTATATTATATAGGATTTAGAAATCTGAAACCATAAAATTTTATAATTATATTTATATGTTATTGTATTTGTTTTGATTGTATTTATAAATCTTGAAATATAAAGCTCGAAAGAAATAATAATTACTGTTCCACTAAAAATTCGGAGACATTTTTAATTTGATCTTTTAAATTTCAAATTAATAAGAATTTGACACTAATTATTATCAAATATTTTATTTTAATTTCAATAACAAATGAATAATTTTGGTGACTTCATATACCTATCAATATTTTAGAGAAATTTACTAGCTACTTGTAGATTGTAAATTTATTTTAAAATATTCCACCTCATTTTAAAGGAGTGTACAATATGAAAATATTATAACTCTGCAATATTTTCCTAAAGAAAAAAGTGATATTTCATTAACTGTTTAGATAATAAATATATTTTAAGTATATTTCTTATTATAGTACATAATATTAAGTATAATACAAAGTTGGATTTAGGGGTCAAAATCGCCCCCAACCCAAGCAGTTGGCGATATAAAGTTCAGTCATCAAATGCAGAAAGTTGATAAAAGGTGACTTCTTTTTGATTATTTACAATTTCAAAAATGTAATTCCTAGATTTTGAAGAACCTCCTCCCCATTTCAAATGCTCTTAATGACAATTGTTTTTCGTTGTTTAAAAAATATTTTAAACATAATATTTTTTAATACCATTGATAAAATATTATGTAAGAAATGTGAACATAGTATACATATTATAGTAAGTATTTTAAACAAAAATATTTATATTTTTTTATATTAAAATTTTAAATTGTTTAATATTCATATCATATTATAGCGATATTGTATATTATATAAAGTAGTGGATTTGGGGAGGGAAGCAGGGGAACGGAGCTACCCTTCATTTTATTCATGTTTAACAGCGTACCCCTTTATTTATTTATCAAGGAACATAGGAAACGCACCGTTTTAATTTTTGTTTCAAACTATTTTCAAATGTAAATTTTCTTTTGAAAAATAATGAAATTATTTTGTCCTTATCGCGTAATAGGTTTTATAGATAAAAATTACAATATACAGTTTTGAATAGTAGATCTTATGATTTTGGTATCATAGGTAATAAATAATTTTCATTATCCATGAATGATGAATAAAGCCTAAACATTTGGTGAATCCTTGTCGAAATCAATGCGACCGCGACACCGATAATAATATCTACTATTAGGTAGGTACTTACCTAGTTGTTTACATTTAATTTTATTAGTGAAATGGTGATTTTCGATCAATCACTTTTTCAAAAAAAAAATTCGAAAAAAAGTGGTAGACTTCTACCACTCATTACTATGTTTTGGATTTTCTGTTATCCTATAGTCGTTTTTATTTGCATTTTAATTTAGGTTAAAGGAGTTTAATGGAGTTTCAGCTTTCTAATAGGAAATTTATTGATACTTTCAAGAAATCAATTTCCGTTTTTCCCAGTAGGTAGTTTTCTTAAGTGAACAGATAATCTATACTAAAAGTTACAATTATTTTAAATCAGAAAGTATAAATCTCAGAGTTGAAATGTACACTGCAGTAGCACTGATAAATTGACATATTGACGGGTAATTAACAAGATACAATTTTGGAAAATTTTTTACCACTTTTCAATAATTTATAAAAAAAATTTATTGAAAATTTGTATTAAAACGATATTTTGGTCTACATTTACAGCTTCTTCGATAATTTGCTTGAACGGAATAAAAAAATAAAATGTTCAATTCTTTTAAAATAGGAATGCCTTCACTATGCCTTCTCGAAAATAAGTAACCCAAAACGTTGATGTAAAATAAAATGTAATTTTTTTAAGTTATAAAAGAATATAAAAATGTTTTAAAAAATTTAATTTCAAAATTTAATTAATTTTTAATATTAAAACCTCTACATAAGTACTTATACGTACTGGAATAAATAAAACTTGGTAATCGAATTTAGGGGATAGTCATATTTTGAAAACCTTTAATATTATATAATATTATGTGTATAACTCAATAAAATAATTATAATATTATAATATTGATATATAGATTATAATATTGTAATAACTAAATAAAAAAAAGTATTTTTCAAGTTATCGACTACTTTTGAAATACTTTTTCCTTGGAGGTATTTGTATTTACAAATATTAAATAAGTATTTATTTTTATGTATTTATTTATAAGTATAATAAATAACAATATTATTATTATTATTATTATTATTATTATTATTGTTATTATTATCTTGTATTCCTATTTTGATTCCTAAAATAATAATTTTAGTCAAGGAACTTATAAATATAATTATTTCAAAATATTTATTACAATATTTTGTTTAATTATAAAACAGATAACATAATACTGTTATCCTTATTATCTCCCCATCTCGCCTACAAATAATAGTCGTATGGTTTATCCCTTGAAATAATATACATTTTAAAATAAATTTAAGGACTAAACATAGGGATAAAGATATTAAATTTGAAAAAAATTGATGAGTTTAAAAATTGATATTTTAATATCAAAATGTTATTATTTGCAATTATATTTTAAATGATTATACATCTAATTTTAAATATTGGTATTGGTTATAATGTTAAAATGATTAACTGAAAACTGAAGTTACACGGAGTACTTATGTACTTATATAATAATTACGGTTATTTTAAAATATCAATACAATAACAAACTAAAAACTAACACCAAACAGTATTTGATATGTGTTTGGAATACGTTAAAAAGTAGTAATAATATTAGTAATTATTTGTACTTATAAATAAATATTTTTTAAGTAAAATAATATTTTAAATAGTATATTATAAATATTATTTTTGAAATATTTAAAAAGTATTTTAAGTACGCACGTAAAGTATTCAAACACTTTTACTCAGATACTTTTCAAGTTTTCATTTGAGTTCCTCAGAATATAATGTTGAACACAGATACCTATACCGTGTACGTTTTTTATAACGTTTAAACACCAAAATTATGGATAAGGACTATAAGAAATGAATTAACTTTAAGGTTGAAAAAAAATTTAATAACATTTAAATTGCCTGCACGTTATGTTAAATATTATCATATTTTTTTTTTGTTTGTTTCATTTTTATGTATACGAGCCCTGCAGGTATTCGGACGCACTTTCTTACGGTAAAAGTCGTTAAATGTGTGTATTGTGTGTCGAAAAAAATGGCGAATGTTTACTATACGCTTTATCGAAAGGTACAAAATTATGTATGCAATTTCGTTTTTGTTGCTTATACGCGTTTAATACAATATGTTTCTATAAAAAAAAAAAAAAATTGAATTTCAAGGATACACAATACATTTCACTTCGTCACAAATAAAATAAACAAAACAAATTTCATTGTGAAAACGTTGAAAAACATTTATATACAGACTGTATGATACAGTCTGTTTGAATATAAAATGTACTTGTTTGGGTAAATAAATACAAAAAAACAGAAAAAGCTGATTTATCACTCGCTTATCGACATACACGTTAAAACATATCCGTAGCAGATGTGAAAATAGTTCGCTAAAATGCAAAAACAAAATTTTAAATACAGAGTGTAGTCAAAGAAATCTTTTCTGTGATTTATAGTTTTAAAACGACGAAAATTTTATTATTTATTACATAACCTGCAGCGATTGTGTAAGTCGCCATTTTGAGATATTTTTAACAAAAATTTTATATATTAAGAAAAAATGTATTTGAAAAATTATGTTTTTATTGTATTTCTTAAATTTCGAAGTTCCGTTAAACTTGCATAATAAATAAAATGTGATTGTAATGAAAAAATGTTCAATATTTAAACCATTTTTGATTTAAACAAATGTGAGATTATATAATCACTACTCATTAAAATATATACCTATATAATAATATATAGGTAATAATATAAACAGCAAATAAAAAGAAAATACTCTCAAAATATTTCAATAATAATAATATAATGGTGTATGTATTAACATTTTTGATTAGGAAGATTATTCACATTTTGCATTTAAATAATTAAATAACAATTAACGCATTCCAAATGTTTTAAAAGTGATATTTTCAGACGTAAATATTTTACTTATCAAAAATGTCCTCAAAACGTATTTAGATCATCATTTTACTTTTTAAACTAATTTTAATAAATTTGTATTTGTTTTTACTATGCGAGCATATTTATAAGTTACTCTATTGAAATGTTTAATTGAATACAATGTAGGTATCTCAAACCCTAAAAATATACAAGTTAGGTACATTCATAATTTAAATGGAATTCAAAAATTTCGTTTTCATTATACATTTATTTGATTATTAAAGAATCTGAGCGAAGTGAACAATGTATAATTGCATACAACGAAAATTCTATAAGAAGTGCTCCAAATATTTAAATATAGCAAATTTATGTTCAACCATATTCTGAAAGCAAAATTAATCTATAGGCTATAGTTGATATATTTTTCGATTTTTCCAATGGTGTTTTAACGCATGAGGTAAACTACAAAAAAATTACAAGAAACAAGAATACGTGCAGTAGGTATCCTGTCATTTACATAATTTCCATGAAACATTGTTATGAATAATAATTATCTTATTGTATTTACATAAATTATTTTGGGAATAGAAATCGTAAGACACGAAAACATTATTCTTATTATTGTAGACGACTTAACGCAAAAAATAATTTAAATATAAAAATTAGGATACTGTTTGAAGAACTTCCCCAATGTGTACAAAATTGTGTAAACTAGAATAATACATCTTAGGTACGAGTTTTTTTTTCTTTTTTTCTCAAGTAATGCCAAAACAGTTTTTTTGGCGGTGCTGGCGGCGGCACAATGGTCTGAAATCCAGTTTTAGGTGGCCAAAAGTCCTATTCCTAAAACTTTAAAAAATAACTTTTTAGTCATGAATTACTTTTTCTTATAGTATTTTAAGAGTAAATTTAAAATATAGGGTTAATGCGTTGATTATTAAAAGTTATAGAGTTGTTTGATTAATATATTTATGAACTTTTTATAAAAGATTTAGATTTTTTGCTATTTGTCAATATATTGAATTTTATCACTCAAAATAATTAATTACAAATTTATATAATACTATTTTTATAATAACTATTATAGTGTATAATTTAAACTACGACTGAACTTTTTAATTTTTAATATTTTTGCAGCATTTATAACACAAAAAAAAAAATCTAGTTTTTTCTTATTTTTTTTCATTTTGAAGAGTATTATTCAAGATTACGTAGTTTAACGCAATACTTAATATATACATATTATAGAGTAAGTTGACAGCTATAAAAGAAAAAAAGAAAAATTTACGCCAAATTGCATCTGTAACTTACAGATATTATTTTCCAAAAATAAATACATGGTTTTTAGTAAAATATACTATACTTTGAATTGATTGATTTGAAATAAAGTTGTGTTCTGGATATGTATAATTTCAATAGATTTTAGTTACCTAACATATTATATTGTCGACTTAATCGTAAAATATTTATAATCAAATCTTAATTACCCATTTTTTATATTAGGCACATACCAATTAATTTAAATTGACAAAAATTTATTTCCGAAAATTATACATGGCAACGATGAAATATATGGATCGGACAAAATTAGTGTAATATAAATTTGTAATAAATTATTTTGAACAGGGCTTTGCACACGTATAGCCCATATAGCCCATAAACCTTAAAAACCCATATAAATCAGGATAACCCGTAACCATTATAGCCGATTCCAATAGATATGACGTAAAACCGTAACACCGATAAACAATTCATAATGTATTTTTTGTGTGGATTTAAATTATTAAAAATCAAAATATATAAGTAGACATGTATATATAATTAGTTAAATTTTATTGTTATTTAGGTATCGGTGGATAGGAGTTTCTCTGAGTTCTCTCCGATATGCACGTAAAAATATTAATTATACAAAATAATAATTTTTTTTTAATAAATAATGTTTAATATTGTACTTCTTCTTCTTCTCCTTCGTCTTCTCACCCGAGTATTTGGGGTCGGTCATCCTGGTCCTACACTTTAACTTAACTCTATTTTCTTTATTATTATATTATATCTTCTTTATTCCCACCTTCCTCATATCACTCGCCATCACATCCCTCCCATCTCTTTTTCGGTCTTCCTCTCTCTCTCTCTCTTACCAAAAATATGCATTTCCCTTACTAATCTTACTGCCTCAGTCTCTTCCCTCCTCAATACATGCCCGAGCCATCTTAATCTATTCTTTCTCAGTTTGTCTACTATCGAAGCTACCCCTATACTACATCTGACATACTCATTCCTTATTTTATCATCTCTAGTAACTCCACTCATTCACCTTAACATTCTCATCTCAGCGACACTCATTCTCTGTTCTATCTTTCTATCTACTGCCCAACATGTGTAATAATATTTAATATTGTTAAATATTAAAATAATGTAATATAAAATATATTAAAATATTATAATATTGTTATAAACTATAGTAACACTATAATTTATAATAAATTACATTACTATCGGTGACTGTCAACATTCATAGTACTTATTCATCATACAAATTAAAATTATTTAAAATTTTAATAGCTAGTATAAATGCATAGTATTACCTATTAGGTATATTAATTATTTTGCTTTAACGTTAAATAGACGATGTGATTAACCACAAAAACCTCAACAGAATTGAGGTGGCACAGGACTTTTTAAAAAAATGAACCCATAACCGGTATAACCCATGAAAATATAAGGGCTGAACATAAGACCCATCAAGCACCCGTAACCCATGACCCTTTTAGACAATACGGGTGCAAAGTGCCGATTTTGAGTTTCAGCCCGTGTAACATTTAATGGTGAAAACGCATCGACCCAACATTTTGAGTTTATCCCCAGAACACTGTAAGAAAAAGCGAGTAGGTGCCTACCTGCCTGCTACCACTCACTCGTGACCGGAAAATCGATTTTCAAAGTTTCAGGAACAGGACTTTTGGCCACTCCCGGCACCGTCACTTGGCTCCGGGCCCGGTTTTTAATATACCGCTGTATGAATGAAAGATGATTAATGGGCGGCGCCGACGACATTTAATTCAAGGGAGCGCCATGAGTGCGCGCGGTCCGGGGTCGGGAAGATCAACAAAACGATATGTTCCGTAGAGTGTTCGGCCGTCTGTGGACCGGCACAGCCCTCGGGATTAAAATCGGAATACATTATCAAACACACCGCGAAATATGTACACGCACATGGACCGGTACACGTGTATTATTACTATTATAATAATACGACGTGGCCGCAGTGGATAATCCATTTACGAAATATTCCGTCCGCGAGGTAAATTTCGCCGCGGTCTTTGCGGAATGTTTTCGGCACGTCTCTCCTAATAATTAATCGCGTTCGTATCCCGTAGAATATTATGTACGGTAGAACTTCAGAACGGCACGAGTTGTCACGGAATAAAATATTATTTATCAATTATGCCGAGAAATTCTGTCTGCCACTCGGTCTCAGGTATCTTCAGTCTTTTCAACACAGTAATATATGAATAAATTTAATGTTTACCGAGTTGAACGTCTTCAATCGAAATAAATAGTAGATAACAATAACAAGTAAGATAAGTGGACCGAATGACGTATAGTACACTATGCGCAGAACTCAGTTGCTGCCATATTACCATGTTATTTCATCTAAACTGTCTGTACGGATGCCATTCCGTTTCTTTCGAAAAGAACGACGTTCCCGTTTTTAAAGGAATTTAAATAATTTTCATGCCGATCGTATGCAATATCAATTTATATGTTGCAGTAAATACATGACGAAATAACATGGTGTGCTAGCCACGCGAACGGATTTCAGAACGGCACGAGTTGTCACGGAATAAAATATTATTTATCAATTATGCCGAGAAATTCTGTCTGCCACTCGGTCTTAGGTATCTTCAGTCTTTTCAACACAGTAATATATGAATAAATTTAACGTTTACCGAGTTGAACGTCTTCAATCGAAATAAATAGTAGATAACAATAACAAGTAAGATAAGTGGACCGAATGACGTATAGTATACTATGCGCAGAACTCAGTTGCTGCCATAATACCATGTTATTTCATCTAAACTGTCTGTACGGATGCCATTCCGTTTCTTTCGAAAAGAACGACGTTCCCGTTTTTAAAGGAATTTAAATAATTGCAATTATTATTTGCAATAGATGCAATTAATGTATGTGTTTCAATGCCATCGTATATTTCATTGTCTGACAAGAAATAGCGTATTTGATTTTCCTGCAACATCTATTTCAAAAATATCGAACCGTTTAAGATGTCCATAGTGTATATTTGCATTGTAATCTTTAATAATGCATTTTTTTTTTTGCACTCTTCATTTCTTAAAATAACTTACTAAAATTTTCTTCATTTAATTTAAATTTAATTTAAAAATCGTTTTTTCTATTTTAAATTATCACAATATTAGTATTTGATGAACTCATATTAAATATTATAATAAATAAATCGAAAATTATTATACACCAAGCTATATGCACGTGACACATCAACTGAAATATCACTCAACACCTATAGCAAAAATAATTAAATTAATGGTAACAGTACTATCTTTATAACTTAGTAAAAAAAAATTTCAATTAATTGTCTGTTTACCTAAAAATAAAAACAAAATTAGTATTTACTGTGAATTCATATGTAAAAACTAGGTATAAATTAAATTGTTCACATTAATAGCCATTAGTAAAAAATAGATGTATTTAGTAAATTCGCGTTCTTACGAACACCCATTATAGGTGTTACTAGTTTTTACTAATAAATTCTGATATAAACTAATTTTGGGTATTTATATGTCCTGCCGGAATTGTACTGGTATTGAACATACCATTCCGGTGTCCCTAAAAAGGTTTACAGGACGGCTAATTGTCCCAGAATCCAACTTTGCTATTTAATACTAAAATTTTTCAATTTATACTGAATAAAAACATTTTTGAAAATTATATAATTATTTTAAAATGGTTGATTAACAGAAATACATAACTATTTCTACATAGGTATGGGGGTATTATACACATTTATTATAAAAAATGTAGTTATTACTTGGAAGTATACAAAATACATTTCAACAACTTTTATAAATATAATTTGTTATAATAATATCGACAAAATAAATTTTTCCGAACAGTTTAAAATACTTGAAAAATTTTTTGTTGAAAAACGTCATTTAACGCAAAACTGTCACTCTCGAAGATCAATGTATATCACTTATGAGCTTTTACACATTTTTATGAATTTAATATAAAAGCAATATAGATGGTTGTCGAATTTTCTTTTACTTTGCCCGATTCAGAAAATACAGCAGTAGGTCACGTTTTCTCATTTATAAAAAGGTATTGGAGCATGGACTATTCGAATGTTACGCATTACATTTGACATAATAATTACAGTAATTGGTAGAGGCTCCATTAATAATAGCCAATTATATTTATATATATATAATTTGACAAGTATATTTATTATGTTCTCAAATTTTTAAGACAATGATTTAAAAGAAATAAGATAAAAAAAATACCTCCTTAAAGAATTCTTCTGCCAAAATATTCTATCGGAAAATGAGATCACATGACCGATTATATCAAGTATTCAGGTTAAAAATTTGTTAACAGAAAAAATATTACATTTTATGTAGAGTACGCCAAGAAAAATTAGAACATTCCGGAACATTAGACATTATTAAATTATTTAGGTACGATAGTGCCTGGTGGTTTTGCCAAAACGTTTCAATCGAACCGTCGAAGATCGCAATTAGTCACTATTCGTATATATATACTCCCGGTGATTATTACTATTCTCGTAAACGTACGCATTCGGAATATTTATTCTCGTAATAATTATCGCCGCACTCGTCGTCGTCGTCATTGAATCCTATAACGAATACGTGAACTTTATAATATGTATACGGAATGCACTGGGTATAGTACAGCCGTTTCCTCTAGGGGTGTTCTCGCCCATCATCATAATAGTTAAGAAAACTACTGGGAAAACCAAATAAAATGACCTCATTAAAGTATCAACTATAAAAAATTTGCTACCAGTAAGCACTTTACACGAAAACTTACTAGACTTCCTCTACCCGAAAAAATGTTTAGATACATGAAATTTAAAAATGTTTAAAAAAAAATACACACATACACATCATTGAAAAATCAAAATTGTAACTAGATATAAAAGTATAAGAAATAATTGAAATTATCTTGTGGGCCTGACGTTGAATCACTTTCTATTAACTATAATATAAATAGGGTATTGAGAAATGATAACATTATTTTTATTTGTATCGACTGTGCCAAAAATATTGAATAGAATTATTACTATGCGGGTCGCAATATTAGATATAATTAAATTATTTTCAAGCATTTTAAATTATTTATTAAGACGCGAAATGCGAATTTATACTTATATATTTTTTTCACTCTTTATTATTTTCACTTGATTTTCCAATGATCTAGGTGGCCGGAGCGCGCAAAAAATAAAAAAATTAAAATTGAGTGAACTTGAGCCACCCGGACATTGTCCGATTGTCGATTCCAAACATATCTAAATTTTTTGCAATAATTTGCAAAAGGTCGATGAAAAAAAAATACGTGCAACGAAATGTACGTGCATATATATATATTTATTGAAACTGACGTAGGTACTTGATGATAATCATAGATAATAAAGGAATGGATGGGCCATCCCTATACCTAATACACGGAGCGTGTACGAAGAGCATATACGTTACCACAACGGTAACTGTGGTTTAGTGATTGTGGTAGTATTGATACTTGAATGATAAGTGATAACCCAGTAAACCGCTCAAATTTCAAAATATGTTTGACCATTATGTTAGACAAAAATACTATATTTTATCAATATTTTATACATGTATTATCATATTTTATCAATAATACATTTTTGTAACCGTGATCCCGACCACATATAACCAATGTGGTAACGATGAGTATAGGCTCTTCAATCACGGAATTGAACAATACGGTAGGTAGACCATCCATTCCTTTATTATCTATGATGATAATGCTCAATTTTCCCAAAAAAAAAAAAAAACGATAAGTGCCTGGTGGTTTTGCCGAAACGTTTCAATCGAACCGTCGGAGATCGCAATTAGTCGCTCCGTACGTATTGTACTCCCGGTGATTATTACTATTCTCGTAAAACGTACGCATTCGGAATATTTATTCTCGTAATAATTATCGCCGCACTCGTCGTCGTCGTCGTCGTCGTTATTGAATCCAACTATAACACGAAGACGTGAACCTTATAATGTGTATACGCAATGCACGGCGGGTATATGGTGCAGCCGTTTCTCTCGGCGTGTTCTCGCCCATTGGCATACGTGACCAGAATGTACCGTCCGTACATTATCATATACACCACGTACATATGCCCGTGCAATATATATATATATATATATATATATATTTCGCCGGGCCAATAGAGATTATTTACTTAAAATACACGAGTATAAATCAAAATATATTATTTTCCTTCGATAGCTTAACGATCGCGGTCTACTGCCCCTACCCTCCCCTAACCCCCCCCCCCCCCAATCACGAGTATAAGCTTTTCGGCACCGGTCTCTGCTCAATTCTAACGCATTCGTTAACTAATTCAATCCTGCGATTTTCAACGGGTTTTCACCGGACATTGCGGTTCTTTTCATTCAAGTACTTTTTAAAATCAGTCTAAACTCGTACCGCTTTTTGCGCATTCGCGATATTTCCGCCTAAATGACCAGTATAAACGGGATACAATAATATTCTGGAACTTTACAATGTCGGATTTAAAACCAGAAAACAGAATTGAGCTTCTCAACTTGTCTTCTAGGGATCGATCGAGAACATTTTTCTTTACTATTCGAGATCGAAATATAACCGTAATGTTTAAAAATCGAGATTAATATAATAATATGACAAAAAGAAAACTCGATCGATCCCTAGAAGACAAACTGCATTTAAAACATTTTTTTCCGAATTTAAGTCCGATTTTTCAAAGTCCCACAGTTTGATTCTGCTTTTAGGTTGATTTGACGTTGGTGTTGCGGCTAAAAGATATTTACAACCCAATAATGTTATTTTATTTTATTATTGATTTTTATACATTGAACTATAAAACATGTATTGTGAAAACTTAATGGGAGTCCTACAGTTTGATCGAAAATTCGAACCGAACTTCAAGACTTCGAAGACCTCTTGAAGTTCAAGAACCAATCCAAATTTGTTGGAAAAATATGAACTCGGGTACAAGTTTGAATTTGAACTAACTATTCGAATTCTCAAACATTTTTTGAGCATGCAGGGGTCAAGTTTAAGTAAAGGACCTTTTTTCGTTTATTTACGTTTTCAAGGAAGTATTTAGTCGGCATTTAATCTGTCGAGGCATAACCTCTCCCTTAAATATTTTTTTTAGGCAAAGTACTGGTTCAAGTTCGAAATATAACTATAGTTCGACTCTGATTCTAGTGGTGCTGGTTTGGCATTAAAACTAAGAGTTCGGTTTTAAAATTGAACACGAACCAGATCTCGTGTTCAACTTTAAACTTTATAATTCAGTTTTACACCTAAATTTTGAATTCAACCCACCTCTAGTGAAAATATAATGTAAAAAAATGCATTATTCTGGGAGTTACGGTGATATTGAATGTCGTTATGATTTTATAACTTCGGAACACTACGCGTTACATAGTAAAACGTATATAAAAGTTTCACGTTTTAACGTTAAATTATGTTGTGTATTAATTATTTAATTAATTAAAATTATTAAACGTACTTCATGAATATTTTTAGTGAGAAATTCTCATATATTATTTTTTAATTAATGATATAAAATAAATTATACATAAATTATGTAAATTTAATAATAATCTAATTTAGAATATCGATATCGGCATTCGGTGTCACCGAACATTCACCTATTGTCAATCTGCAATATAGCGATATTAGTTGTATAATCTTAAAAAATCTTACTCTTAGTATATTAAAACTTACGATGATAGTTATATACCTAACATAATTGATATTATGGTGCTGTTAATTAGTAATTACTTTAATTCTATTTTAACTTTAAAATCACTTTAAGAATCCTTACACCTATAGGCACTTAATGCTTAGTCCCAATATTTCTCACTAAGATTCTAAGATTTTTTCAAAAATGAATTTAAATATTTTTATAATCTTATTTGTAGTAGATATTTATTACCAATTCAAATGGAGATAATATTTCTAATTGAATCATTTGCTACATATTTCAGATCATTTCATTAGAAATTCCCACTCATTTTAATATTTTGAAATTTTGCTAAATTGTAAGTACGCTATATTATTATACTCTATAGATATTTCATTATCTCTGTTAAACTGTACATATTGACATAATAATATGAATAAGCTAATAGTTTGAAAACTAAAATAGTATTGTTGAATCTGTTTTATCGTTAATATTTATTTTCACGTGCATAACGTAAAATATTATGAATAAATTGATTATAATCAAGGATCAAAAACTTTTGTATTAAAACATTTTTATAACAAACTAGGTAACCTATAGTTCCTTTTACGGTTCAACTTCGATATAAAACAAAAAGGAATATATTTTATGAAAAGCAAAAATTAAATTTGAATACAATTTGAAGTATACAATAGGAAAGTATAAATTTATTTAAAAAAATATTTGTATACAGAAAGTTAATACATTTTTAAACACTATTTAGTAAATTGTATTTAACGTATAGAATATAGAAATGTTATGTAAACGCTTAGGACTAATTTATAGCTAGTGGATTTTTAAACTTGAAAATATTCATTTTTGCTCTCTAAATTTTTTAATATTAATAAATAAGTGGAAGAAAATACTATATGAGATAACAAAAATGTTTGAGCGGCATTTAGGGACGGATAATAATATTATTATATACACATTAAGTTCGTCTCGTCCAGACGAGAACGTATTTCCTGAGTCCTGACGCAATCGGTGCGGAAGGATAACGATACAAAAGCAATGAGGCCGTTAGGAGTCGTGCCAACCGAGGGTCGAGGGTCTAAGATCTACAATGGACTATCTCGATCATCCTAGACTTTAACACCACATAATGTCGTCCGGGTACGTGCTTTCCCTCCCATCTAGTATATTCCTATATACACGTATACACATTTTATTATTATTGTTATTAGGTCATTAAGAACAGGAAGTATATGCGGTATTATATATAGTTAGTATAGGATTTATACCTAATCATAGGACGCACTTATATTTGATTCTTTTCTTAAATAACTAAAATGTATATGATACTATTATAAAATTTTTGTTTTTTTTTTTTTATATGCTTTTTTGAAATATCTATTTTTACATTCTGAGCGTAGTGAGGAATGTATTGGTTTTACAATAATATGTTTTTTTTTTTTTATGTATGTATACTAGGGTGACTATATTTTAAAAATTAAAAAAATGAGACGATTACAAAAACAGGAGATAAGCGAAAAACCGTACACCACTTCCGAAGGGGGACAAAAAGCGATCTGTTTGAAGTTTGTCGGGACAACAGGATGCAATTTTTAAAAACTGAACAATCTCTCAAAAAAATGGGACGTATGGTAACCCTAATGTGTACCCTTTTTCGGGCAGAAGGAGTAAAGTAAAAGTCTTATGGTATTTCGATAGATAATTCATTCTAGTTGGTACTTTATACAAGTCATTTTTAATTTTTCAAGTAGTTTCCATAAGTGTTACAAAAAACTAACTTTTACAGGGAAAATAGTACCTACGAAAAGTTTTATAAATTAGACAATAACAAATAAACTAGTCATGGTTATCGATTGGCGACTATATAGGTGATATATAATATTTATAATTATAAAAAAAATACCGAGTGATATCAGTGATAATAATTAAATTTTTATGCTAATAAAAGATTAGATTTTCGTATTATTTTTTGGACATAAAATATATCTGTACAATAAAATTGCATGTGTTTATAATATTTTATATAATTAAATTTTTTTTTTTTTCGTTATTTTGTATTTAAATTCTATAAAAGTAAATTGATAACTGCAAAATAGACATAGGACTGCGACAAATATAGATACTACAGGATAACAAGAGTTTTGATTTGTTAAATATTATAAAAATAATTTCACCACTAATTTATTTCTCTTTTTTGTTTGAATTGATAAATATACTCTAACTTAGTAGGTACATTGTAAATTATAAAGAAAATGAATGTTAAATATTCATATTTCTTAGTTGGAAAATGTTTATAGGGGCCTAGGAAAAATTATCTTTGAACTAATAGTGTATCGGTTTTTTATTATTAAACAGCAACTCCGAAAATTATATTATGTCATTATCAGATATCACTATTTATTTAGGAAAACACGTTAAAAACCAATTAATACATATTGAAAAATAATTTTATACGGGTTTTCCATCTCTGGTGGCTTTACGCATTTATTTATACGTGTAAGCCAGTGATCAATTTTACGACCACGGAATAATGTGTAATTCAAGTTGTTCACACGTGACAATCATAATTTCAACAATAGGTAGGTATGCCGCAAATAATTTTGAAAATGTCAATAAATTATTTATGACTCGCTCGTGTCGTCGTTCGTGGCACTTTTGACCATTATTTTTGGTTAATTCAATTTCTGTACACGAAATTACGTAAATTCTTTAACCTTTAAACCACTATATAATGTTACAAGTACAAAAGACTAAAATAAAAAAATTTACTGCGAACGTGTCTTTATAGTAAACGACAAAGAATATAAACGTTTTGAGAATGTATACCAGAGGACCTATACATTGTCCACGATTTTTTCGCTATTTATGCTAAATTTATTCCAGTTATTCAGTGATAGTTGTAGTTTTCTTAAATTCTGTGGTTGCCATTTTGTTAATAATAATAATTATAAAATGGATGATAAAAGAAAAAATGTATGAACACGATCGTTGTAATGTAATAAAAAGAATAGTTCAAAGAAAACGACGTTGTTCAAATTTTGGATCAAAATACTCCTAATAGACTGCAGTTAACAGTTTTGGGGATCCTAATTGTTAAAATAAATTATATATTATAAAAATAACAATATTTTATATATGTGTAATACAAAATTAATATATATTATAAAAAATGTATAAAAAAAAAATATGCCAAGAATATTCACAAAATGTTTATAAAGGTAAAAATAGTTTCGTCTATAAGTCATCATCAGATTATCCTATATCATTACCTACCAAGAGGACGCTACACTTTTAAGGGGTTCTGTATAGGAAATTTTTATGACATTTTAAAAAGAATAAAAATCTTATCATTTAAAAATATTTAAGTACATTTTAAAAGTAATTTAAAAATAGATCTGTGTTAGTACCACTTTTTATTGTTGTATTATCACGATATTTAAAAAAAAAAAAAACTGTTTTTCGAGAAAACATTGTTCTCGGGCTGTAGTTGTAATTAAAAAACCAAATTTTGACACAATATTTTAGACAAAATTATCTGTGTTCTACTTTCATCCTTTTTTGATATCACAAGTATAAATAATATTATATCATCGGTAAAAATGTCACAAAAAATGTTTTTTTACAAAATTAGTAACTTTTTTAAGATTTTATGTATTTTTAAAGAAACAGTTCTAAATAGTGGAATAAAAATTATTTTATGAACAATATTGTGGCAAAATTTAGTTCCTTAATTACAACTACAGTCCGAGAATAATTTTTTCTCGCTAAACAGTTTTTAAGACAAAATAATACATGTGTGGCGCCCTCTTAATAGCATCAAGTTGTAACCTTATGATAACTTATAGTCAAAACTAGTTGTTACCTTTATAAACATTTTATGAACACTCTAAGCATATTTTCTTTTTATATCTTTTTATAATTTATCTATATTAATTTTGTATTATATAATATATAAAATATTGTTATTTTTATGATATATATTGTATAATATACTCGTATTTATATATTTTTTAAATTTATTCATAATTGTTATTATATTTTGTGTTGTATAATATCTAACATTAAACCAATATATTTTTCGACACTATTAAGTACATTTTTTATTATAGGTAATATGTGAGCTTAGCCCCTCCCCACATACGAAATTCCTGGCTATGCCACTGAACCTACGTAATATACACACTAGTTTTTGACAAAATAAACCACAGTCCTTGGCTAGGTCTCTTGATAATCTACTACATGGACTGGGATGACACACTTCTTGTACATTTTTTTTTAAAAATCCCGTTTTTTTTTTTTTAAGCGTTTTCCAAATATTATTGTTGAGAATTTCGGTGAATTTTTGATCTTGACAATTCACGATGAAAGTAGTTTAATCTCTACGGATTTATGGGTATCATAATAATATGTAGTTTTCGGCTGACTGAACTGAAATTATTTATAGATAAGCCACCCTTCAAGGGGGAGGGGAGGACGACTGAATTTCAAATGCGATTTTTATTTCGTATAGGTCATGAGAAATGCATGCACTCGGTGTGGATAATATACACTATTTAAACATAACCCGAAAACCCGATATTTTTCTTCTCATCTAAGCCACCATGGTTATTCGGAAATAATCTGTTTAGAATTCACGATTTTATTATTGTCTAAGGAAAATGGTTATTTCGAGGAAAATTTCGTATAAAATTTTGTTTACACATCATTTATCACAGTACCTATAGGTATATGTATAGACATAGAACATCAAGTCCGTTGTATAACCCAGAACACATTCGATTCTTTAGGATTCCAGAATATTGGATTTTCTACTAATGACCTTGTTCAGTCGGCTCTCTACATTTATTGCACGTAGATATGAAAATTAATAATGATTTCATTGAAAACAATGTTCTAAATCATTATACAATTTTATATATACCACCAGAACACTGCAGGTGGATCAAAAAAAAATCAAAAATAATTATTAGGAATTGTCAAATTTATGAAAAATACATTTTGTATAAAGTCAAATTTTGTAGGAATACAATTCCTTTTCACGTACACGTTTTATTCTTCGACTATCGACATATAATTCGAATAAAAATATATCCGGATCCGGATAATCTCAAAGTGGAAAATAATATTTTTAAACTTTGAATATTATTATCGTTATTATATTATAAATATTTCGGTCCCTAGCGTTTTTTATCGCATTGAACAGTTTCGGGAGAGATTCCGATTCAATATGGCTAAATGATTTTTTTAAATTTCAGTTTTCATAATTAATCCGTCAGCATATTATATTGTTACTCTTAAATGTTCTGTTAAGATTACCGAAATGTTATAAAACGATTATGAGTATATTTGAAAACCGAAGTTATAATTTTCGAATGTCGGTTACCGATTACCGCTCCTATTAAATTTAGATTTATATTTTTTTTTCTTATATATAACCATTTATTAAAATATAATCATACAATACAATCATACAAAATATTATGGTTTATCTAAAGTGCGAGGTAGAGAGTTATAATGGTGATTTAGTTATTTTAGTTACATTTACTAATAGTACGTATTTGCATCTAATATGTAATAATATAACAGCAAAAACAGAGAGAAAAAAATAAAATAAAATTTAAAGCATTTTGTCTAATTAGTAATTATGAATACAAGATATACTATATAAATATATTTAGTTTTAACAATTTACAATTTTTACAATTCACATAATAATTATTGGCTTATATATTTTTTGTATAATTAATTTTTATATTATAAGCTATGTTTTCACGCTTAATAAATATATCACCTGGAGAAGAAAAATGTTTTAAAGTAAATGAAATAGAAAATTATTTGTATAGAAGACTTACAAGTAAACCATTGAGTTCTGTATAATTGACTTTAGTGGATTCAGATTTATTTTTCTTGTTAAGGCAAGTACGAATCGCTTTATTTTGTTGAAATTGTAATGGCTTATCTGTTGTACCACCCCATATAAGTATTCCATACTGATATATGTATTGACTGATATAGTGACATGTATACAGTCCTCATAGTCTCTTTAGAAATTATATTATTTAGTCTATTTAACTTAAAATAAATCGCCCTTGGTTTCATTATAATATTTGTTATATGTATATCCCATTTCATATTGTAATCGAAAATCAGACCCAAATATTTTATTTTAGTCACTTATTTATTATAGAGTAGATATAGAACCCGGAAATCAGATTTTGATTCTCAAAATGGTTTTTTTTTCAACAGTTTTCGGGAAAACTCTGTTTGGGTAAGCCATAGTTGAATGAAACTAAAAAATGTTGGGCTCACCCTCTTTTGACAATGATTTTTAGAAATAATATTCTATTTTTGAAAAACGAATAAAAGGAACGATTATTACATTATTTTTAAATATTTGGTATCTATGTATGTTTATATTACTATTTTAATTATTTTTAAAATCATGCTTAAGAAAAATATTAATATTCTATTATCTATATTTTATTTTATTCCAACTAAAAAGAAAAAAAATGACCACTAAATTAATATGCATGATAGGCAAGTGTTATAATTGATTTAAAATTTTTTATTTATTTTTTATTATTAATTATATATTCCGTTATTAGATATTTTACATTTTTATTTATTTTCTTAAGAAAAATATCCATTTGTTTTAAACACTGTTCTGTGTAAATACCTAAACTATAATCAATGTTAAAGTTATTATCACTTACATTATTTTTCATTATTTATTGGTTTTATTTTCATAATATCTATTATAGTTTAAACTCCAAATTTAACCAAGATTTATGTTTTAAATTCCCAGTTAGACGGAGACAGTAAAATATGCGAGTGTGACTTACATATACAATATAATTCTATGATAAAACAAATAAAAAATAAAATGAAAGTTAAAAATATAAATTATTAATACATTTTTTCTGAAAATTTTTTTTATATATTTTTTCTTTATACTTGTATGCACCTACTCATATATAGACTAATCAAAAAATGTATTAACTATCAATGCTACAGAAATGTTTTTTTATTGTTCAAGGTTTGAATAAAAATGTATGGATTTTTGTTAAGTATTTTTTTATTTAAGAAATGAATTTGAAATATGTTATTTTTCGCTTTTATCATACATTATATGCATCTAAATAATACTTTTACTTCAAAGATTCATCAACCTATACATATATAATTATATAACATTAATCTTCTAGATAAGAGTAAATATTTCTATATCGATACAGATATAAAAATGACGAAATAAAAATGTATCAACAGAAAAAATAAATGATTTTTTATTTAAGATTTATCCAAGAACGAATGTCGACATTATAACCTAAAAACTTAATGTTATATTATTGGCGATCATTTTTATTACCTATTATCGATTTGACCCGAATAATATTATATATATATGCTTCACAAAAACATCAAACATATAGGTACCTAAATCGTTTTATTGCAAGTATCGTTCGTCCTGCTTTATTCCACAGTGTCGAGTGAGACGAACGATTTCAATTTTTTTTTTTTTTTTTTTTTTTAAAGAAAATGTCTTTTAATACTTGAGAAAAAAAAAACAATATACTTTTTATTATTATTATTTTTTTTTTTATCATCTGTCGGTTACATTAAATCTTAATCGAATTTCAGACGAAAATGGAAATTTCTGCGGGCGTGTTTCTTTTTCGGTGAAAGTTATTCGGCAAGTTCACCGATTTCCGCGTATATATACCTACCTACTATTATACGCGTATACATTATAATATATATTTTTATAATTGAATTGTACATCGTTCACGCGTATATCCGAGACAATTTTATATGAAAATAAAATGCAAGGTATAGGTTATAATGATTAAAATTCGTTTTGAATATCTACATTTTTTTTTCTTTCAAAAAAAAAAAAAAAAAATGCTGATCAGTAGCATAAAAAATATTTGAAAACATATAACGTAAGCATATTACATTCAGTATTGAAAATTATCTAGATGCATCATTTAGATCAAAAATCGTTTATCCTTTTATCCCTTCCAGATAAATTCCTATTCAGTTATCATTTTCTGTATATATCTTTATATATATACACTTATCTACTAATGACTAAAATAATAAATATTTCATGAATTTAAAAATAACAAAAACGTTTTTTATTTTATTTTTTTGTTTCATTATACATATAATTTACCAGGAGATTTATTGTTATTTATTATGTTATCTAATTTGTACGAGTACACAGTTAGCCATGATCAAATATTTAATCCTTTAGTAGATTAATGCATTCAATTTAAGCGTTAGTCGATTGTGAAAATTTTAATTTTAATTTAACTATACCTAATTTTAATAAGGTATAGTTTTTAAAAAGAAAAACGATGACTACTGTCGATAATCCAAATTAGTTTATAGTTTCCATCACTAGAATTATTCAAACATGTATAAAAACTACTGAACATATCTTATTAAAAATACCATATTTACAGGCATCATTATATCAATTAGATACAATTTTCTTTCAGAAAAGTGTAAACACGAAGAGATTAAATCAAAATTGCTAATCGAAAAATCGTTTCCAAAAAATGATAATATTAAAAATCCTTGTAAAACCAATTGATTCCTCGCTACATGAATTATTATAAAATCTCAAGGTTCAAAAAAGAGTATTATTTTGGGAAATAACCATGATCGACATTGAGGATAGTGTGTTTTTTCCGTTTTTCAGCATTTTAGACAAAGTTTGCTATGTAGGTATGTACCAAGAAATGGACACACATAAAATATTTCCACCAACCGTGCTGATTGGAATATTGTTTCCAGATGAATACAAATAAACACCATTGTATAGCTTCGAATCAAATCTTTGGTATTTTTATGTCTGCTATAAAGCTTTACTAAAAAAAAAGTCTTAATTCAAATTGTTTAAAAATTTGTAGAGATATTAATTATTTTCAGCGCGAGGCTTATTGGAACTGGTTTTTGAAAATACGGCTATAACCACGGTAAAAATTTCTAAACGTAATTTGAATTCGACGTATGTATTGTACGTGCGCCTGTCATTACAATTCATTACTGTGGGTTACCAATATAAATATTTACAATTTTTATTTGTTAGTTTTAGGTGTCTGTACATAAGTATAATAATAGGTCGGACAAATTGTTTATTTTAACAATTTAAATAATTTTAAATAATTGGAGATAATGAGTAATGTAGTTTCTTTTATGAAATACGTGCAGAAACCGAGAATTTAACGGCACTCGAGGATTGAGATTTTCTCACTTTTTTACATATTATAGTGCAAAATCGTTAATCGAAAAAGTAAATTAAAAAATCGTTGTAAAAAAATTGCGAATCCTTTCCCCCCTCTTTCATCAACAAAATATCTGCACTGCTAGCGGTGAAATCCCGAAACCTGCAGAATACGATTTACGATAGGTATACGATTTTTTTTTTTTTGGAAATTTGCATTACAACTGAAACTGAAACCTAAGGCCGATGCCACACCATGCGTTTTATCGGGTCCGGCCAAAACGCTTCCTGCCGACGGTCGGAACGGAACACATTGATTTCAACGATAGGTGACAAATCAACCTTTTTGGCAGGTCACGACCGGTCCTGTTATTTTTCGACCGCAGCGTGTTGCCGTCGAGCAGGATGGTTATCAGCGGCACGTGATCACATTATATTATACTACTGATGACATACCATGCGTTTCACCGGGTCCGTTTTTGTTTTTGTTTACGAGATGAATCTTTGTTATTATATTCATTTTCATAATAGGTATTATATTTTGTATGAAAAAAACTTTCCTTACTTCCTACTAAATAAATAATGACTATTATAATAGTTATTCAGATATATTATTTAGCACAAAATTATTGTATAGATACTTACTTATGGACGAGCCAAAAAACGAATTAAAAAAATCGGTATAAGTATACTATATGAAATGTAGGTACGTCTGTACTGTACATGGAATGAGTCGCAAACTGTTGATCATCATCATAACCAGATAAAATTTCCAAAAAAAAAACTGTTCGTAAAACCAAAAACCGAGGATGTGGTGGATAAATGTATACCGGGTATTCGATTATCTCGAACACATATATATAGAGGAAAGGAGGGTAAGTGGGCGAATTGATTTTAACTGATTATATGTTATTAAATAAATTAGTTTTCTAATGTGATATAATATACAAGGAGATTATAGACATTTAATTTTCGAAGTTTGAAATTATAGAAATAAATATGTGATTTTCTGTTATAACTTGTCTTAAAACGACCATTTTGATCATTTTCAACGACCGTCTGCCGTAAGAATTTTCAAATAATTCTAATTATACATTAATTATTTAATAATTTTTATAGGATAGCAAAATTTGTATGCACTATTTCTGTGTCACTGTTTGAATTAGTGTTATTGTGTATTTTAGAATAATAATTATTATAAAGTATTTTTATGTCGGGCAAGTTGATGGGATTAAGTTGACGATCATTATCGAAATATAAAATATTTCTCTTGCCTACTTATTTTTTCACAATAAAAAATACATTTGTTATCAGTTATAGTAAAAAAGTAAATATATTGTTATTATTTTTTCAATTAAAATGTTTTATTGTTCTTAAGTATTGATATCTATTTATTACAATATATTAAATTTTAATATGAATTTTATGCTATGGCATATAATGTGGTTTACGTCACAGATTTAATGTAAGTACCTATTTGTATATAATATTTACTGATTCTAGAAATATGTCGACTTACCCCACCTATAGGGTAGGATTATAAGGTTTTTTTAAAAAAAAAGTTGAAACATATACTTAAAATAAAAATGTAAACGTTGTTATTTTTTAAATATACCATTAGGTAATAAAGTATACTTCCAAAAATCAAACGGTGTTCGGTCAAAATATTCAAAGACAAACTATCCAAACCAAAATATCCGAGGACAAAATATCCACGGATAAAATATCCAAATACTAATGTATACTTTACGTATTTATTGTTATGAAAATGTTCTCCGTTTCATGTTTCCCTGTACATTAATGTAATTTTTTGTTTTCTTATTATACTTATATTATTAAAGGCTTATTTCAACCATGCATAAATAAACGCAATACCATGCAATAAACGATATTATAATCATATATATTTAACGATACTACCTAAATATGTTTCGTAATCTATATGAACTTATATACAAACTAATCAATATGTTTTGTACTTTAAATTTTTAATCAAATAACAAAAATTGGAGGGAAAAGAAGTCAATAAGGTTGGTATGATAAACAGTTATCATTAGTATTGCAAAAGTTTATGGATTTATTGTGATTTTTATCTTAAAGTTCGAACTTTAGAAAGTTGTTAGTGCGTACGTACTTAATATTAAATTTAATTACGGTACGGTAATATACCCCTGAAAACCCAGACCTCAGATGATCTTACCTAGGTAATATAAATATAAATGTAAAAAAAAAAAAAACACGATATTTGGATATTTTGTCCGTGGACTTTTTGACCTATAATCAAATCAAACATCAAACGTGAACGATAAATGATGTTTCTATAGTCGTTTAAAGCTCGAGGTCGCCAACTTAGCTGCCTCCTTTCCCGGAATATACGTTTTTACGGTTGGCTATATAATTGATAATACCATTTCATTATTTGCACGCTCGAAAACGCGTTATCACAATAATAATAATATATATCGTATATCGCGTCGTCGCATGTTCAGTTTCTGAAATTAATTCCGCGGGGGGCAAATCGACGGTCGGTCGGTCGGGCGCGGAGAATACGCTGAACCGTATTAATTGCGTACACGATGCGCTCTGCTCGTCGTCGTCGCCGTCGCAGTCACAAACCCAACGACGATTCAACGGATATCCCGACGAGTGTGTGACTTTTCGCGTTTCGCATCTGTTACGCGAACAATACGAAGAGACAAACGGGCAAACTTCAAAAAAGCGGCGAAAATAATATTACGCGTTTCGGCGAAACGTCCCGTACGCAGACACCCTCGTACCTACGGGTTTTCCGGTTAAAATTATTTACCGCGAACGCTCGCGAACGATGACAAAAAAAAAAATAAAAAATGAAAAAAAAAAGCCCTCCGAGCCGAGACAATGATGTCGAAAAAAGTTCTCCCCCCCCCCCCCCCGAAATTGATTCGATTCGTCCGAATTTAATCGAAAACCGCAACGTTTCCGTATAATAATATTCAAAACGCAATTATTATATTTTCCCGACCAACGGTTCGACAAGGATTCAATCCTCCCACTCCACGCCGTAAATACGATTTACGAATTCTCCCGCTAAACAATGTACACGTACGCCGTAGGTATACATTATTTTACAGTTGAATTATTCGTTCGTATAAAATTCTTAATAATAAAATCGAATTAAAAAAAAATCTTTTATAACGTTCAAATTATATAAAAATAAATGCCAAAATATGTGAAATGGCTTTTTACGCGCTCTCGAAAGTCAACGTGTTTGAAAACGAGGAAGCGGTCGTGAGTTTTTTAAAAATATATACTTACTATATTATGATAAACGTATAATGTTCAATCCATTCATCCCCTAATTAATTTGTGACGGTAACAAAACGAACATTTTTTTCAAGAGGTGGGGTAGTCCACATCCTCCCCCCAGACAGCCAAGTCCGAGGGGGGGGGGAGGATGACTATTGCAGTTTCTGTAAGGTAACAGATACTGGGCGATGGGCACGCCATTTTCCCTACGCCAGATTATATTACGTTGCACCAAAATTAGACATATTAACACTGGCAAGCGGAGCAGAAAGTTCAACAATGAACTGATAGAGACAACAGAAATGACTACAATTAAACACTACATAAGAGGTCAGTGGTTTGGGCACATTATGCGTGGAAATGACGAGAACATAATCAAAGAAGTTATGTTTTGGAAACCAACAGGGAAGAGACGTATGAGGAAGAGATGGATGGACGTGGTCAAGGAAGATTTAAAATGGATAGGAGTTTTAGCGATCGGAGAAATGTAATCCATAAAATCGGGAGAAGTGGCGTGAAATTGTATGCATAGAATACTCTCTAAATAGTAAACACTTATAACGATAAGTACCTATTTAAATATAAAAGTTTCAGGGTTGGAATTATTTTCCTATTTTATTTTGTATTCATACAATATTATGATGACCGTTGTTATTATTATTATTAGTTTATTTTTACATTGTGAAAATATTTAAGTTTAACAATTTTCCTTACTAGGTACTTATTGTTGATAAATACAAAAATAATAAAAGTTACAAAATTTATCCAGACACAATTTTATTTATCTTTACTATAGCTCTGTTATACAGGAAAAAATAATGATTTTTTCCCCGACATTACTTTGTTTAAGGGGCCGTAGCATCTGACTGAGTTGTTTCTATCTGAAACGCATGTACGTAACATAATACAATTTGAGGTTTGTATTTAAAATTTCGTAAGTAATAGATTGTTTTTTAGATATGATGTAAATTAATGGAGATTAATATAGAGGGCATAATCTATGATATGTAAGAATTTTTTTTAAACAAATTACATTTTAAGCAAAACGTTCATAATTTAATTCTAACGTTGTTCATACATTCGTAAAAAACTTAGAATTAAAATGTGCCCAAAAAAATAATTCTTATACAAATCATAGATTATGTTATCTTTATTAATTATGATTAAATGCCATCATATTTTGCAATCAATCTATCCAACCCGTTAGAAAATCCTTAATAGACTTTTCACTTGATTGAAAAAATCAATATTTTTTCATAAACCTCAATCGTTTGGTATAAATAAAAATTTTTTAAACCTCATTATTATTTCATATACTTTGTGGAATGTAGACGACTATGTCGTCTGTATGTAGATTTATTATTTTTGTCGCACTATCAGAGTTGATTTACTGTGTTTTAAAATCATATTTTTTATAAAAAAAATTGATCTGAAACTAGATAGTATATTTTGGTTTATTCTGAAGGGAAATACAACATAATTGTTAATGTAAAATTAGTTATGTACAAAATTTATAATAATTTATTGAAGAAAGAAGGATATGATATTTATTACACTGCCCGTCTACAAGAATCTACTAATTTTTCGATCTTTTTAACACTTGTAAATATTTATAGTGGAAAATGTCCGTTTAGTACCAACATTGGATATAAAATTTGAAAATTATTATATAAAATAAACCATTTATACCGGGGAAGTTGTTGGTGCATTGTTCCTTCGATGCTTGTGTCTAGGACTTAGGTAGTATTATCTACTGTTTGAGTTTTGAAAGTAATCATAAATTACTGCGTTCAAAAAGTGGTTTTGAATGACATTCAGTTTAATAAAATTACATTTGTAAATATAAAAATTACAAAATGAATATAAAAAACTCAAAATAATGATATTTTATTAAATATTAAAAGTTAGTACATGTCACATACATGATTTTTTTTTTTGATCCATCTAATATCCTATATATTTTATCATATTCTACCGGTTTGATACATTTTGGGTCCAGTTTTGGTTTGTTTAGATAATAATTAATTTTTTGATTTATTGATTTATTCTCTCAATGATGCTTTTGTGTAAAATATAAAAAAATAAATAGCTCTTGACCATAATATGGAATAATAAATATTTTCAATAATTTCTAGAAAACTGTCCATGAACAAAAAATGGTTTAATTGCATTTATATAGGTATTTGCTAATAATGATATTCTTTTTAAGAACCTTTGTGTGACAGACGGATGGAAAATTGTTTATTGTCTGACTGTCACGAAATTTAATTAATGGACTCTACTACTTTATTGATTCTATATAGATATTTATCTGTTTGTTTTGTCGAATCAATAATATATTTTTTGGATAAAATACTTAGTAAAATTGAAAATGTACCAGTTTATAGCATAATACAGGCGCGTTACTGCGTTACTATATCGAAAATCATTCTATCCACAAATCGTTTTTACACTTTCTTTACCAAAAAAAGTGTATTTGTTTAAAAGCAATTGATTTAAAATAAATATATATATATATATATATATATAAAGAAAATTTTGAATTTTATAAATTAATATATCGTATCGCGCGCGAACCGAACGTAATAAATTTACTGAATCGTATTCCGTTCCATAAATTAATTCCCTCGGATATATAATATATAACTAATTGCACACGAATTCTTCGGTTTTATATGCAAAATTATGTATGGAAAACGAAACGTATAAACATGGATTATACATCATTAAACTATGGTTACTAATTGTAAGCGGATTTCGACACGGCTGATATATTACAAATACAAATCGTATATATAATATATACTATAATAATATTATATATTATGCTAATTAATTTACATCCGCGTACACCCAGAGAGAATATCACACTACAAGATGTAATTTTGTATAAATGTCATCGAATACGTATATATATATACCTCTACCTATAGGTACACAAATTGAATATTGGGGTATGACAATAATTATTATTGATATTCTGATGCTTGAATGTCAAAAATCATAAATATATATTTCATCTTAATGCCTTAGATTTGGAATGATATTTTTATAACACTGGGAGTACTTGAAAATAAACCACATGAGTTATAAAAAACGTTATTCGATGTAAATACAATGAATGTCAATATTTGTATACATTTGACAAAATATTATGACGTTCGTGCAAACGGTAGAAATTAATATGTCATTAGCAATAATATAAAAATAATAAATAACACATATAATAATATTTTTATTGAAGCGTAATCCAGTTTAAATGCTTTTTCATTTAGCATTCTGTCAATGACAGCGCACGTATCTTCTAGACACGTTGGGAGGGGTTAAGGGGATTTTACTGAAAAATACAAAAGATTACCCATTAGATAATTTGAGTTTTCAACAGAATCCTCTGCACTCGACTCTCTTTGTCGACAACCGTGTGGACACTCTCGTTTTCTATTGGCGTTTTCAGAGTAGGTACCTATTAATAAAATAATCAGAAAAAAAGAACTAAACAAAATCAAAGGCGTATAAAAACTATGAAATGCCGTTATTTTATAATTTCCATACACAGAAAAAAAAAAAAACAGCTATCCATTCATTATTATGTACTCGTATATACTTAAAAGTCATCAATACGCGAAAGATCTAACCGGATAACCTTTTATTTAATATTATAAATGGAAAAGGTCGTCGGACCGTGCAGCATCGGTCTGCTCGGGCTTCGGCCATTTCAATCTATATATATATATATATATATATATACTCGCTGCATATTGTAAAAGACAAAACAAACTTTTACATCATGCAGTTTATACAGCTGGGATAATAATTATTAGTTTTAAAAGTAATTTTAATTAAAAATATTAAATAACAAGCAGATTCGAGAATATACCAGAAAAATGACTTGTAAATCTTTTTTTATTTATACACCCACGCATATTTATATATATATAGATAGAAATACAACATGACTGTATACATGATAAAATCAATAAATATTTCGAATAACTTTAGGCAAGTTTTCGAGTATTTCGTTTACAACCTGACTATCACAAGATCACTCATCAGTATAAAGTGCATTTCACGAAAGACCATATTCTTACAAGACTCGTCTATCGACGCGTATCCTCCACTGAATCACAGTCGATATTTAGGGGCGTAATTTTTTTTTTTTTTTTTGGGGGGGGGAGGGCAGAGTATGCGACGGCACCACCATTAATTTAAAAATGGCCTGCCTGTGCTCTAATGTGCCGCCATAAAATGTAATTGCGCCGACCAATTTTCGTAGTAATAATAATTAGTGTTTGGGCCCGGAGCTTAAAATATTATTACGTGTGCCCGGACACCTTAAGTAACTACTTATAACCAAAGAAAAGAAAAAAGGGTAACTAATCGTAATAAATGGTAAAGATAAACAGATATTATAAAAATTCACAGCAACACAGAAATAATAGTAGGTATATGAATAATAGGTACCCACTATAGTGATGGTAATAGCTCTTTTGGCTCAACAATGATAAATAATAAATAAATAATTGCTTGTTTGGCACAACTAATTGAAATAAATAACAAATAAACAAAATAAAAATAACTCACAATATCTGTCGGTGTGAAGACTGGCCAGCTGCACACCTGTACCTAATTCTAAATAAAATTCACACACATACACACGAAATATAATTGTTGTTACAAAGAAATAATAGTGGCGATTAGCACACGTAAAAACAATAAGAAAAAAGGATAGTAATGACGGCGATTAGGGCACGTGTAAATATAATAAATGTAATAAATTTTCACAATAAATAGTGGCGATTAGTGCACACGTAAAAATGTATTTTTTGTGTTCGCGATGTATGTAATAAGTACATAGGTATATAAAAAAAAATGCCGCGAATTAGCGCCTGTACTCACAGTGACGATTAACGCACACTTATAATATAATATAATATAATAAAAAAAAAAACACAATTATTCGACGATTCGCGCCTGCAATAGTTTTTTATGAAAAACCACGGCCGTGATTCGCACGGCAGACGTATAATGACGTTGTTCACAACAGGACTAACTATTTTACAATTGTATAATTCACAATAACAGATAGTGATGGGCAAATTCGGTCTTGGTCTTGCAAAAATGCAAGACCTAAGACTGTACTAGAGCTAGCAAGACCAAGACCAAGATTTTACTATTTTATAGCAAGACTGAAATGAAAATTTATGCAAAACCAAGACCGAGACCAAGACTTATAAATGCAAGACCAAGACCAGGACCAAGACTTGACTGCAAGACCCTTGCATGTCTTACTTTTAAATAAAATAAAAATTAATGAATTAAATACCGTTATTTATTAAATTTTTTTCTTGGTATACACTATGTATAATTCCACACCAAATCTACAGATTTCTCGTAATGCAATCATCAATATCCTATTGAAATATTTTTGGAAATGATTATTGTTTATCGAATATATTGGTAAACAGAACAGATATTCTACTATTTCTAGAAAGTTCGGTGTGTTATCGAAAACAGTCAACTACACAGGTACCTACCTAATAATTTTTTGTGAACGGAGGCGGGGAATTATCCCAATTGCTCCCTGTATCCCCCCTTGTGTACGTATAAATAAATTATTTATTCTTATTTATAAATTTGGTAAAAAAAAATCAAGACTGGCAAGAATTTTGCAAGACCAAGACCAAGACCAAGACTGATTTCTACTGAGTAGACAAGACCAAGACCAAGATCAAGACTGCCATGGTCTTGGTCTTGATCTTGCTTTGTGCATCATTAATAACAGATAATAATTATAATATAAAAGTGTGTCTGTGTGTGTATGGCTAATCGCGTTATCCGTAATTATGCGATAGTAATATCTAAATTCGGCGCCAACAATTAGAAAAAAAAATCGTCAACCAATTTTTTCCCCTTTATTTACGTAGTATTAGAATGTGAAAAATGGCCGGGTGAAATGTTAAAATAGGCTCGCACACTCGAAAAAAAAACTGAAATGACGCCCTTGTGGATACCATCGTTATTCGTACGGTAGAAGCAGTCGGGTATAGTACCTAACTGTTTCCCGTTTCATTATCACGGACTATGTTGTACCCGGATAGAAAATCCGATATCTCGTTACGGCAGTGTTGGCGAACATATGGCCCGTAAATCAAATTTCAGTGGTACGCAAATAATAATACTGGAATTTCTCAAAATTGTATTTTATTTAAAATTATTTTTATACTTTTGATAGTATATACCAATAATGAATAAGTATTATGCCTGTTTCGTTTTTAAATAGATAATAGCATAATAAAATTAACACATAAATAAATTATAAAATAAAAAATACCTGAAGAAACTTTCGATTTTTTGCATTTTTTCCAGTTGGGTCGATCTAGTTTGTATAAATTACTAGATTTCACGGGGCCCGGGTCGATCGGTTTTTAATATGGATCCACTTGAGTCGAATGGGTTAGGTATTTTTCAGTTTGGGACGTGTCGGGTTAGTAGATTCTAATATAAAGATAATAATGTATTCGTTGAACTTCAACGTTTTTATGTTAAATTTAGGTATGTTTTTGAACTGGAATTAAATTGTTGATTTTTCGCCCAAGTATTGACTATTATGAGTATACGACATTCTCGGATCTGGTTGAATCGCATCGGGTATTAAATACGTTTTTCTATTATATAGGGATCGAGACATGTACATTTTTTGGTTTTGCTGAATCCGGTCAATTTTTAGATTTTTGTGTTTAGCTGATGATCGAGTTTTACGGTCGGAATTGATCGGATCATGCTGATTTAAAATTTTTCTCTGATTGGGTCTGGCTAATTTTTTTCAGCCTATATATGCAGCTCTAAAATAGAAATACCATATTAATAATATATATATATTTAATTTATATCTATATTTTTTTTATTAGCGAACAAAAGTTATAAGTCATAACCATCTCATATTTAATCATGTTGGAATAATTATATTCTTAAAGTTCGCAGAGAACTTTTGGTGATTATACAGAGTTATGTCTATATTGTACAACTAAAATTAAAAGTTTTGAAATTATAAACTCTCATTTTCAATAATAAAAATATCGTTATGTTACGCTGTAGATCAAGGGTGGACCTCTGAAAGTAATTCAATAGTTATAGTTTTTGAAACTATAAACACGAGTGTGGATCAAATAAAAAACCTTTTTTTTTAAATTGCAATATAAAACTTTTAATTAAATTAATATTTTTACGAATTCGACAATGACCGATACCCAAGTTTATAATGTACTTAAAATGAATAATAACTTAATGATAACTTTTCAAAATAAAATTTACGATGTACGTTTATTATATCCATAACACATTTTAGAAACATTTTTAGTATATTTTTTACCAAAAAATTGTAAAAAGACAGCCCAGGCTAAATAAGGAATAAAAAAATGACTAAATGCGGTGAGTTTTCCATCCCTAAAGTAGACAATTTATGTAAGAATATTTGTAAAAACAATTTGGTGTTGTCCTGAAGAAAAGCTCTAGTCCTTTCATCCACCAACACCCCTCCCTCTTAATAAATAATATTCCTGTTACCTGGTGTATATTATATTCTCAGACACAGTATATGTATCTAAGGATTTCCCTCCGGGATGTATGTTTAACATAATATTATAAACTTTATGCTTAGAAATAGAATACGTGTTTGATTGATATTATCTGTTCAAAAACAGGTTTTGTATCACCGTGTTTGCCGAGTAGTAATGTCGAATAACACACGCTCGAGGGTTGCTTTTCGTAGTTATCGTGTTTATATCCGTTTAATGTCAGTATACAGAACATATATTGATCGTGGTAGGTAGATAATGTAGTCAATAGTTACCAAAGATGTACTAGTTAATGATAAAAAAAAAAAAAACGAACACAAATCATTATTGTATATTATGTTCATCCTGATGGCTTTTGGTTAAATAATAAATATATATTAATAGTACAAACAAAACATTACATAAAATCGTTACGTTTAAAGTGAAAATGGAAATGAATACTTACAATTTTCTATCGGCTAAAGAAAATGTCTGTTACTTTTAATTAAAACAAATAGCATTTGAATGTTTAAAAATCACTTAAAAAAATATCGATAAATTTATCCAGTCGAGTTAAAATATTATAAGATGCACTAATTTCGATGAAAATTATTTTTAATATTATATACGTGTACATAGATATAAAACAATTAAATAAAAACATAAACCTGTAAATTATTGAATCTTGAAACAATAACTATTGGACTATTTTTTCTAAACGTTAATTTGATAATAATTTTTTTGTCGAAAATATAATAGACGAGCTTTGAAACTTTACGTTATCCCAAGTCGAAAAATCTGGCATACTTACCTGAAATTTAAAAAATATTAATTGGTTCGCCCAAAACTTTTCAAAATACACTACAGGATTTTTCGCCAACAAGGATCAAATTTATGTACGGTACACCAACCATCTGGACAATTCCGAATTTGAATTCTATTAAACTGCACGAATTAATTTGTACAGCCCTTGCTGTGCTCTGCGAATCGAAGTTTGACAACAAGTTAGATAAAGTAGGTACACATATATAATATTATATTCGGAAATTCGGCGCGTACGCATATATATACCTAACCTATGAAAAGCGGAGGAAGAAATCACTAACAGGATATCATACTGTATTCGGTGTACGGTAAATTGATCCATAACCCCCGGGGACAATCCCGGATACTGGAAACAAGTACGAAAATAAATATTAAGACACATATCTATTCCGCCAGAAGGATCGGATAATATGCTGTTTTTTTACACCCCTAACGTAGTGGTAATATATAATATTTCTTTGGACGTCATCCGTATTATCCATTCATGGTTATACTACGTATGTAATTGGTGTTTATTTTCGTATTTCGTTCGGTCATATTTTTTCTAAAGGCGGTCGTATAAAGCTATAAACCCCGTCTGTAATGGAAAAACGGTTTAATTGGCTACGGCGTAGTATAATAATAATAATAATACATCACGGGAAATACTAATGCAAGTTTTTTTTGAAATTTTTTTTATTGATAATACGTTGGTGTCACGTCCCCTTAACCGTTTTATTTTTTAATGAATATATAATAGTTTAAACGAATTTAGAAAATTCTTACAAAAAAAAAAAATCGTATAAAATAGACACTGGCAAACCTAATGGTAATAATTAGAATATTCATTTAAACAATATAGGAAAAAAACATTTTTGGTTCTTTTAGTTTTTTTTTTTTATCGGTACTCTGAAATTGTTATTTTTTCTAATGACTCTGTGATACAAATTATTTGTAAGGCGACTTCATTGTAAACCCGAATGGCGTTATGAGGATTTATCGCTATGTGGAACCATTGTAAAATGTCTTGTGACTTCTGACAGACGATTGTGTACTGTTGTATTGTAAACAGTAATATATTACGTTACAAGCGGGTTTATTATCGCTACAAACTGTGCCTTGTTCGTGAAGAGACTATAAATATAGGAGTGTCCAATATACTCGTCTTGCCCCACCGCAATATCGCCTACACCGATATGTAATTTATTTTTAAATGGTAAATTAGAATAAATAAGAGTATTGAACGTATAAATTATATTTCAAAACGCGCATAATGTAAAAAAAAAAAACGCCGACCGATTCAAAATTCGAAAGGCGGAACCGATAACTGATAATAGCCATTAAGCGCGTGCGACGGAAAACCAGTGTTGGCGGGACTTATAGGTACCTATCTAGATAATTATGTACCTTTTTGATTAATGTATCTTTTATCTTATCTAGACAAATAATGGTCACTTATCTAAATAATTACCGTGGATGGAAATTTCCTTTTTCTAAGTAAATTTATCCGGACAATTTTTATAGATAAATATTTTCAAGTATCCAATACAAAAAAGTACTGATTTTTTGGGGCGAATGTCCGCGGTGAGGTTTACACGCCAATAATTGTATAAAATGTACCTGGTATACATGGTTATAAATATATACATAGTTAAATTTACCAATATACATGGTTACATAGCATATTTTTGGGAATGGAAACATAAAAATCGAAATGCGTGTGCTCCAAATGACCGTTACGATGTGCGACGGGCAATGACGCCGACGTGCAATAAGGAAATTAGATATGAATAATAATTAATACGTAATAAGTAGTAGACATAAAGTATTAAGTTGCATTTCATTTTCGATTTTATATTATTTTTAATTTAATATAAATGAATTGTTATTATTTCATTATATAGGTACCTCTATTACACACATTTTGGGTTATTGATTATGATAAAACGACTTGAAAATATTAGACAATTTTTTTTTTTGAAATTTAAAAATTAACTCTTTTTAATCTAGATAAATATTAGTTTGTTTTTTTATCTTTATCCAAATAAATCCGTCGGGTTCATCTATTATTGTCTGTATCTAGATAAATTTTTAGTTATTTAATCCCAACACTGAGGGATGATCGACACACGGTCGTTGTACCTATACTGTTATTTGAACGCGTTCTGTTTACCATGTCATTTTAACACGGAGAGGGGATAGCCGTCAAAGATAACGAAATGACCAGAACTATCATCGTTCATATGAGCGAAACACTCCTAGTCTCTCATAGTGAACATAGTCATGGGCAACCCGAAAACATATTTTTTTTTTTTTTTTTTTTTGGAGGTCGGAGGTAGGGTGTTTTATAATTTGTTGACTACATTTCAAAATACTCAAAACTTGTAAAAAAGTAAAAAATAAAAATAAAATCATCGACTTTCTATTTTTTCCGACTGAACTTCATTTTGCCGACTACTTTCTAGTACTTTCCCATCCTAAAATCGCCCATGAACAGTGTATATAAGATGAAGATATAATACTTACGGAAATGATTGAAAACTAATTTATCATAAATTTTGAAGTTGTCAAATTGTTGTACAAACATTATTTATTTCTATTTTTAATTCCATACAGCCTGGAAATAATATAGTTTTATATACGAACATTTGAACTATTGAATATACACTGAATAGTTCAGTAGTTCACGTATTGTATGAGAAAACCAAGTGTTATCTATGCTGATTGCTGGTACTTATTAAAAAAAAAAAAAAAAAACATAATTTTGAAAATGAAATCATTTATTATTTCAACTATATATACCTGAGATTAATCTAACCGAAATAGAAATTCGAACCAGAACCAAAAACGTCAATAACAACATTATTTACATTAGTTTTCATAAAAATTTTTTTATAGATTTAATAAGAAAAAAGTTAAGATTTAAAAATTAAACTATTAAGGTATTTCGTATAGTAAGTAAGCATTTATTGTATTTGTGTAGTCAAATAATGTTGATATTTTAATCATTTATGTTAATTTCATTATGAATGTATACCAAAATAATTAAAAGAATAATAAAGAAAATTATTATTTTAATAATTATAAATTACTTATTGCCAATTGCATTGAACGGTTTGAAATATCCTAACGTATATGTATATCCAAATTACGTAATATTAAAAGCAGAAAAACAATTAATGTTTAGGGTCACCAATCGATCCTAAAATATCCTATAAAATCGACGCATAACTTGAAATTTACATGAAGTTTTCCTTATTTTCTTTTTTTTTAACAACTTCCAATGTCTATAATTATTTAAATATGTATAATATAATATAGGCAATAAATTATTATAAATAGATATACATATATTCTAAATATTTTTATTTTTATAGTATAAAATACTATAAATACTACCTATAGTTTTTAGTTTTTACAAGACTGTTCCTAAGAGTTCCATATTTTTCAGGTAAAACATTCAACCTCCGGTTTAGCATAGTTGGTAGAAAAAACCTTTACACTAACCTAAAATCGAATAATAACTATAAATGTTAAATATGACTTTTATTCTTATAAAGTAAAACGAAAACAAAAAATATCCACGGTTGTATTTAATATTTTAATCCCTACAAGTATATAATATCTATGGGTATTGGGTATAATCATTCGGATTTTGTGCAAATTTAACGGGGAAGATCCCGCGCGAGTAAAGTTCGTCTTAAGACATATAATAATATTATATTTTAATCCTCATCAATTTATCGGGATTGTTTAAAAGTTTTACAACGACGATTTTGTTTTATACTTACCGTCGGACAATTTTTCAGTTTTATCCGACTAATACAATGCTCCGATTTAGACGTATACTTTTCGTCGTGCTTTTGATTGCGAGCCGTCGGTGTACACACTGATATCTCCTAAATTATCGTCATAAAAATAATAGATGATTGTGGGGAATTTTCATAAAAAAAAAAATTAACAAAGTTACTGAAAATAAAGAGCATGCAGCTTACAGTTTTTAAAAACGAAACTAAACGCACGATAAACGAACGGGTTTAATTTCATGCAAGATTTCAAATTGAAAAAATTAAGAAGATCCGTGTAATGGACCCATTATATATTATGTTGTTTACTACTAATGTGTACATCATACATTTATTTTTAATTCCAAATACACATTTGTATATAAAAAAATACACGAAAATCTACTTCAATAAATTGGAAATTATGAGTTCGTAAACACATTATTATCAATAATTGATAATCAGTAAACATATCTATTTGGAGTTACCAATATATGTGATACAAACATTTGTAGTAACATAAAGTTGGTTAATTAAAACCGGTTTTCGGAAACGGTTATTACACTAAAATTATTTAAGTAATGGTACCGAAAGCTCATATTTTAATTATTCAAAGGACCTCTAAGGAACTCGAACCCTTATTAACCTGTAGTCCTTTAGAAATTATAATACTCGTATTATAATTTAATCTTTCATTTAAACATATTCAGTGAAGGTTTAGATTATACCTATTTCATTATATGATTTAACAGGAATCCAAACCTGAACCGAAACAGGAACATAATAGTGTTATTTTCGTGAAACCAGAAACAAAAAACTTCAAGATTCCATAGACGATATAAGATATACATAGTCACGCATAGACGTATATCGTATTAAAATTGCCCGACATAATAGTGCTATTTTCATTTTTTCCAAAATACAATTTTCTACACCACAAATTTTGAGAGTGTCTTTTTATTCTGCACCATTTATTCTTAGATTTATGTTAATTTCGTTTTTAATACGAGGACGCTATATACATGCATTTGCTGTGTCCATCTATCTTATAAGCATAGGATTTTCATTTTGATGGTTTCGTTGTACATTTTAGTTTTAGTTCGATGGGACATCTTAGATTTTCGGGGTTTCATGATTTATTTAACAATTCAATGTTCGGTTACCTTAAAACAAATTAGTGCATATGTCGTACATGATATTTGAATTACAAATAGGAAATAGAATACCTACTACTTAAAATTGGGAATTATAGTATTTAGATCAAATATAGTTTTATGATATTATTAAAAAGAAAGAATATTTTATATTATAATATCATATTAATATTTTTGAGCGCACCTCAGAGCATATTTGTTTATTATCTATTAGTTATAGTATTTTTCATTTTTAAAATTGTTTTATTGTAATTAATTGTAACTTTTTATGAGACGATATTTAAAAAAAGGCCCAAAAATCTTCTTAGAATGTTCCGTTATTATAATAGGTGTTTTATCTCTAAATTTGACCAAAAACATATAGTTCTTACATTAACTTTTAAGTGCCTAACGTATTTTTGGCTATATAGAGTGATACAAACCGTCATGTTATCTATTTGGTATAAAATATTGTACAATAATTTAATTCTACAATAGGATAAAATAATATTTTCCTAAAATGTTTTAATTTAACTAATTATGTTTATATTATTCAATTAAAAAAAATAAAATTAAAAAATAATTATGGAAAAAGTACATTTTTCTATAAATAATATTTTTTAACACAAGCAAAAAAAAAAAAAAATTGCAAAATATTGATAAAAAACGATAATGTAAAATATTAGGATGGCAGTGCAGAAGACTCAAGAGGACGAGGGTAAAACTAAATTCTTGTTTTTATTTTTCTAAATATAGTATTCTTATTGTCTTCAAAAAGATGTCACACAACAATTTACCAATGAAAAACTTGCATCAGCATTTTTCATTTTTATCAACTTACAAACATGTTAGAAATACGAAACAAAAAAACAAATTTAGCATTATAGGCATTATCTTATTGAACCCATTTTTGATATATGCATTTTATTTATACGTTTTATGAGTTGTTAAATATCAATTATTTCTTTTTTAAGAACTCATCAGTCGCTAGATAATTTGATTCTTTATAATTTATTTTATATTTCATCTTTTTACAAAAACTATTCTCAAGTTCATAAAATTGAAAATTGCGTAAACATAATTTTTTAAATAAATATCATGATTATACAAAAATTAAAAATAGTATTGACACATCAAGACTATTTATTCTAATATATTTAAATATTTTTGAATTCTTGGATTTTCATTTTTCTTAAAATTTCATAAAAATGTTATATACATAGTGAAATAATTATGGCACAATCTCAATAGAATTTACGAATTTCCGAAAACATTTTTATCCTAATTATTTAATTATTTAAATCGAGTAAAACAAGATTATGTATACTTACGTATTAGCTATTAATCAATTGTTTTATAAATTATACTACCATTTACACAATAAATTACAGCTGATACAATAATTACTTTAAGAATAAGACGTCGTACACCCAATTTTTAAGGGGTTTTGTATAGGCAATTTTTGTAAAAAAGAAAATCCAACGATTTGAATATATTTAAATACATTTTAAAAGTAATTTAAAAAAAAAGTCTTGTGTCAATAGCATATTTATTGTTGTATAAGTGTGATTTTGTTAAAAAAAAACATGTTTACGCATTTTTCATTTCTAACCACTTGAGAATATTGTAGAAAGTTGAAAGAAAAATAAATTATAAAATCAAAATTATCTAGCAACCTGCGTAGCCGATTTTTGGTATGTGCATCATATAAAAATCAAGTTTTTATTATTGTTTTTTAATGACTTAAATTAAAAAAAATTAATATATAGAAAAAAGGCTACGTAAGTTACTAGATAATATTATTAGCTATATTTTTTTTTTATTTTGTGTTTCAAACTTATTTGTAAGTTGTTAAAAATGAAAAATTCCATCGCAAGTTTTTTATTGAACATTTTTAGGTACGACGTCCTCTTAAATAAATAAACAAAAAAATATATTTTGTTGTAATGTTCGTAATGCATTAGACAATTGTCATTTTTTTTATAAAAAACTGTATTAAAAACACATTAATTTAAAGTATACTAAAAAATAATTCTATAAGATTTTATTCATCTAGGTACTTGATTTTTTTTTAAAAAAAGTTTTTTTGTATAAGTATTAGTTAGGATAAAATACAAAATGAGGAGATTTTGTTTATATGATATACTTACCTGCAGCAGGAAAATTATAAAACACTATAATAACACTATTATATAGCACATTTTATCGGGAGATCATAAATATTTTTATTCGCCCGGAAGAAATAAAATTATCGAACCCGAGTTTTAATTTTTTCGACGAAAAATAAAAAAAAATCTTTTTGTATTTAATTTGAATATTAATTATTAAAATTATTATTTTATGTATTAATAGTATTGTTTTTTATTTTTTCAATCAATTTTAAATTTTTATGTACGTAAAAGGGGTAACTTTATACCTATGTATAATGTGATTTTTTATTCACTATTTGGTATATGAGAAAAAAAACGATTATAAAATATATGACATCGACCAGAATAAAAAAAGAACATAATATTATGACTTTAATTTATTTCCTTTAAATAACTTTTTTTTTAGATAAGCCATTTATTACGTATGTATTACGAACAATATGAAAATATAATAGTAGGTAGGATTAAACGTTTTGCTTTTAAATTAAAATTGTATACACGTTTTACTTACTTTTTTAATATTTTTTCTCATATGAGTATTATGAGTATAGTTATCACATAAAGTCAGGGATTTTAACCGGTATCAATTTTAATTATTTTAGTTTTGGTTTTCAGTTTTTCAATCAGTTTTTATTTTGTCTATTTTTATTCTTATCATTGGTTATAAAAACATACCGTTTTATTTTTTTAAGCAATTTTTAAAAATAGTCGTCCTCGGAAATACTATTTTTTTTTTTTTGGTATTATTCACTAATACGAGTATTTATATAACATTAAGTGTACCGTTTTTTTTCATAACGTTTTTTGAATGTCTACCTTGAATAAAATACTTTTGTTTTCTAAATATATAGTACTTACCGGTTACCGTTTTAGTACGTTTTTTTTTAGAATGTAAAACTCAGATTTTTATTTTATTTTGCAATAAATATTTAATATTGGATTTCGTTTTGTTCATAACCAAATAATACAATAATGTTATCAATTGATTAATAAATATTGTTTATATTGCCTTTGTATGAACTACCTACATAATATAAAACCAAAAAGAATAATTTATAGAGAAGTGTTAAGGAATATATCGTTGATCCTACATTTTCTGCATGAACCAAGAGTAGGTATCGTAATTCGTGATTTCCTGTAATCAGTGGTGTATTTACTGCGGGAGGGAGGGATTTGGGGTATAAATCCCCCATCGGGATTTTTATTTCTTTTATGGAAAAATACAGTAAAATGAAAAATATAAACCAAAGGGCCGATAATATACATTTCAATAAAATAATAATAAAAATCCCAAGCCCAAGATGGGATTGGGGTCTATATATCTAAATATAATATTAAATATTATAGGTATATAAATGGTCTGTAAAAATAACTACAAAAAAGTCAATATTATGAACATGAAATGTGTATGCATAATAATTTGTAAAAATATGTAGGTATTAATATTTATAATTAAAGATTATTGTCTCGCCGCATGATAGTTGTGAGTCGTATTATGGAAAATGTACAAAATATTGCGCATTTGCGACATTGTATACATAGATGAATTCTTTAAGAAATTCACAGAAAACTCGATTTTTTATTATTAATAAATTATAATATTTAGGTATACAAGTATTTAATAATTAATAATAATTAATGTATCTGTATTCTCTATGCTAATAAATGATAAACTATACTGCATTTTACTGATACTTATATATTTCATGTTATTAATTGAATTTTTATTGATTATTATATTATTGTGTTAGGAGAGAGTTTTATTAATATTGAGTAGGAGGTATATATTGTAAGGAGTTCTTGTGTTTATAGAAAATTAAAATGTGTCTCACTTTCCAATTATTAAAAAAAAAGTCAATATATTAAAATAATGATTGGTTGGTATTCAATGTTTATTTAAAATAATAAATGACCTTTAGCTATTTATAAAATGTCATTTTTAAAAATATATATTTAAATAAATTTAATATATTAAAATTTTTTTAAATACACCACTGCCTGTAATGCTCCGAGATAATATTATTATTTATATTTATATAATTATTATATCTATATCTATTATCTAAGTATATTATAATATTATATTAAGTATATATTTATTATAATATTATACTACTACTTAGAGTTCTGGAAAGTTCAATATATCGTAAAAAATTTCAAGCTGTCTTTGAATTTATAAATCACGTACATATTTCAAAGTTTAAAGTTAAATGGAACGATTACACTTCAATTCTTTATACAATACCTATTTAAAGTGTATATCTGAATTGAATACTTCAAATTATTATGATTTTGCCGATGTTTATACGATTATATAATCATAAATACAGATAATAACGTTGTCCCTGTATACATTTATAGCTGTATTTACCTTCGAAAACATATAACTATGCACAAAAAAAAAAAAAAATTTTATTTATGTATACAATTATAGAAAAAATAAGCATAATAATATGTTAATAGGTACGAAAGTTTCTATCGTTAATTGCAGCATCGTATTTAATAATATTCTTATACGAATTTATAAAAAAGTATTTTTTCTTTATAGAATTTTTATATTTTCAAATTTTTTACCCTCAAAACAAAATATTTTAGAACTCGAAATTCAAATCACAATGATGAAAATGTAACTTTTCGTTACTTACACTTTACTTGTACATAGCCTGCCTACGACTATGTATATATTATATTGTCATCGTTCTAATACACAACAGTAATATTTCGTACGAAAAAGAAAAAAAAAACCGAATGTCAATTTACGTGACGTGCATTAATATAATATATTTATATTTTTTTTTACGTTTTTCTATGTTCAAAGTGAATTGCGTATAGACGTGCTATCCATCAAAACACTGCATTTAAATACGTGGTTCTATATATCCACTGATATAAATATAGACGCGGAATTACTGTCGTCTCGGATCCCATCGAGTATTCCAATCTAATTAGGTTAAAACCAAAAACGAGTTTATACACATCCCTTTACATAATACACGCATACATATATATAGTATACTTCCACGATTTATCATATATCACATAATAAAGCATATTATGTCTATAATAATGTGGTAAAAAATCGCAAGAAATTCGATTTGCTAAATCTAAATTTAAAATCGACAAAAATAAGATTTCGAATATTCCAAAATCAAATCGTTTAAAATGCTAACAAAAGAAAACAACAATATAGGTATAGACACGAGACGACTGGGGCGAAATTCATATTAATTGACGAAACAAAATGTACTATTTTATTGATATAGGTAGGTGGTGTATTTTGATGGAGTGATATAAAACGCATATTTTTGAGCTCGAGGTCCCCGGTTCAATTCCCAGGTAGCAAAATATGAGGTAGCCAACGAGATTTCTCTCGCTGATGGAGTCTGGTCTCTGGTGCAAGCTGGCCATAATTACCAAATCTGTCTAATAATTTCGTAGCTATGCTTTTCGTAACTATCAAAAATCATCTTCGATTCCTCTAATATGTGAAAGTGCAAATCTGAGCATGTTAGAAATTGTGAAATAACAGTATGTGAAACCGTTAATATTTATATTATTTTCATTTTTATTCATAGATTATACGAGTACGTACCAATATAACCCAGCGAGAAGTGTCATGGTATTATTATTATTATAATAATGTGTTTTTTTTTTTTATGTCTGACAGCGAAAATTCTATTAGAAGTAGTGCTCCAAATAATATTCTGGTTACAAATGTTATCTAGTTGGTATTTTAAAATGATATATATTATTTTAATTTTTTCATCAGCATTTTAACGTGTTTTGATGTAAGGAAAAACTACGGAAAAACAAAAATGGTATATACACGAATTCGTCTAAATTAATTATGGTTATTTCTTCGTAATAAATTCCTATAGATGTGAAATTTTTATCGAAAATTTATTTAAATATAAAATTAACGCAAAAAAATGTTTAAAAAATGTTTTCCAACTTTTGGGTTTTTTAGAACAATATTTTATTTTGAGGTTAATATATCATAAAGGATTTTAAAACCTCAAAAATTAATACAAGGTTAAAAATATTTCATTAGGTAACTTTATTCCCAAAAATATCGAAAATCGGAAGTGATTTTTCGGTATTAAATGTATTCTAATTTCAAGAAAAAAATTAGGTCTAAAGACTTGAAATTTTAAAATTTAGAAAATAGTAAATACTGTATGTACATATAAATTATAGTTAAACCATTGATTAGGTATATACTATATATACTTATAGCCTATAGGCTATTGGCCTATACTTAGTATAATACTGTAAATTTTTCGAGTTTACTGGACCATATCCAATTATTTGCATTTATTTTGAAAATATTTATTTGTCATTGAAAAAAATTATGATGAAGTTAGAATTTGTTAATTTTATAGTATTTCGTGAAATAATACATTTTTTTAAATTGTTCTTTAAAATGAAAATTAGTTAATATTGTACGTTTGAACGATATCTAATTTTATTAATATATACAGCTGATTCAATAAACATAGCCTTTAAATAATAATCTATTTAGTGTTACATACTCATAAATTCAAAGAAAATTTGCTAAGTTCTTGTTACCATTCTATCAAGAGTCTTACATTTTTCTACCTTATATATTATAAGCACTTTTAGTGAGAACTAAGATCCAAATATTTAAAATATAAAGATCATAAAAATGAAAAACTGCATGTTATTTCATAATTAAAATAAAACATTCTGTGGTAATAGTCAGCGTTTTTGTACCACCAGTTCATGATAAGTAAAATGTTTTTACTATAATATAGTTGCAAACGAATATTTTTACTAAAAATATCTATTAATTCGCAACTATATTAACAATATATAAATTTGTTCTTATACTGTATTTTTAATATATTATGCATATAGCAGACAGTATTTTAGTCATGCAATATACATCAAAACTTCGCTCAGAATCGTTTTATAGAAATAAGTAATTTATCATTACTTTCAAAGTCAGTACTTCCATCACCTGCAGTATCCTACCCGGCGAGTGAAGTATATATCCATCCCTACATACTAACGGGCTTTTTATTTTATTTTAAATTTATTTGAAAATGATTAAAAATACTTTTTTTATTACGCTAAATACACTTTTTAATGATATTTTTTTCTTACTTAAATACTTTCTAAAAATATATTCTTAATTCTTTACAACTCGAGTAATATTAGAAACTTATAGAAAAAATAGATAATATCCATACCATTATTTTCAATAATTAATTTCCAATCTAATTACTGATAATGAAAATAAGAAAACGTTGATAAGTTTATTATCTTTTTATCTTTATTTAGTTACAGTAGAATTTTATACTTAAAATATAATATATTATTTGAATATAAAAGAGGTAAAACCGTAAAATGATTTACAAGTTCAATGTAAAATCAACTAACGGTGGGCCGTGGTTAGATTAGGAATGAGCGTAACTTATTCTGTTTTATTTCCTCGAAACATTGTTAAAAATATTTTGAAATATTTATACGCGGGTACCTTTACTTTTATTATTATTATTTTAGAAATCGAAATCGTAAAACCGTAATATACCTACGTATATTATTATACCTTATTTGAAATTACGTGACTTGAATATTATTAATTTATTATAATAGTATTGTTGTAGGACCCGAAAATAATCAGCAATTCGGTGTATTATAGAGTTATTATATAAGGTATACTTGTATATAATAATATATTTTTTTGAAGAACGAATTTTTGAAATACGTATTCATTGCGAATTTGCATTTTAAACGGGTCAACGAACAAGTATGACATCCACTGTTGAGAATAATTTAAAAAATTGCGAGTGTCAGTTTTGAAATTGCAGTTTACGGTAACCATATATAAAAATTAAAATGCGGGACAAAAACAGATGATTCATATAAAATTTTTCACCAAAAAAATAAAAATTATCAATAAGCAAAAAATAAATAGTTCTTTCACAAATTATAAAATAACAGAACGGTGGGAAACAAATTTGAAATACGGGACGAATGGTTAGTGGTCATCTTAGTTTACAGAAAAAAAAAAATAATAAAAATTGCAAACTACAATTATTAATAGAAATACCTAGTTATCAATTATAATTTTAGATATTAAAATGTTGGGTCTTTTTAGAAAAAAATTGAGAAAATACGGTTATTCTTCCAGTATTAGATTTATACGATTTATAAATGTATTGCATGTATGTTCGAGTATGAGCATCAAGTTCAGAAATTATAATTAAATTGAAATTGAAATACACATTTAAACTATTATATAAATTTAAAATTATTTATTATAAATGTCTTACTATCATAACACAATATGGACACAGTCTTTGAGTACAGAATAAACCACTGCAACCATATATCAATCGGGTTAAAATATTTCCTAACTTTACGGTAACCTGTGGTATCAATTGTTCGATAACATGAATTGACTAATCAAGGAACGTCGTTTAATATCCTCGACTCAAAATAATAAATTTACAAATAAATTGACTCATAACCAAAAATTACAAAAAGTTTCAGTCAACCTTCTTTAAATTTTAACAACATTCGAAGAAACGAAATGTAATGTTTATTAAATCTTAAACATTACATTTAAAGGTTTCATATAAAGTTTAATAAATGTTTACATGTTTGTTGGGAAAATAGCGGTATTTTATAATACCAAAACAGTAACATTTTTTCTGATATTTTAAAAACCGGAACCAAAACCCAAACCCAAAAAGTTAACTTTCGAAAAACCGATAAATATATGCATTAAAATTTTCAAATATGCACATAAACAAAAAAATATGCACTCAAAAATGATATAGGTATATAAAAAAATTGATTAATTTTTTAATTTAATCATAATTTATAAACATTTAATAAATTAGGTACGTAACTTAAAATAATAATGGTAAAAAAAAAGATTGAGAATACTTTACTTTAAAATATTTTTCTTATATAGTCTTTAACCCCAAACCAAAATTTAAATAAATAATTTTTTTTTAAGTTAACAATAATTATTATTGAACTTTTTTGAAAATGTTATAATAAAACACTTAAATATGCACTAAAAGATAAAATATGCAGTTAAAGTCGTAAAATAAGCTCTTAAAATAAAAAAATGTCGAAAAATGCCAAAATATAAAAGATATGCACGAAAAATTTTTGCATTTTTAATTACAATATCACAATACATATAATGTGAATACTTAGCATGTCACACAATTAACTAAAAAAAAAACATGCAAATGTATACAATTCCGAGCTCTTACATATAATAAATTATTTTTAATTTTGGGTTCTTTTTTTCAAATTCTTATTAAAATAAATTATAGAAGAATTATATTTAAAAATTATTTTAATATATTTTCGTTTCCAGGTTTATTTATTCATGGACAAAAATATTACTGGATTTTCTTTTATTTATACATATATGTTTACACATTGTTATGTCCTCAGAAACAGTATACATTAGTTCTTTTGTTTCTATATAAATTAAATAAATTATTTATTAAAATCAAAAATGTATTGTTATTGTGATTTTATGTAAGGACTTATATTTCAAAAGGAAAAAAATTTAAAAAAATTAATTATAGGTAGCATAAATACATTATTAAGGGCTAATTTTTTAATCATATTATTTTGAACGCTTTTTTTTAAGTATAACAAATTTGCATACTTTTAGGAGAATAATATTTCATTGGGTTTTAGGGCGTATTTATACAAAAATTATACAGTTATAGTAGCTTAAAGTGTATTATCTTTCAAAATCGTAAAAAAATATCTATATAATTCTAAAACGTCATAATCCTAATTTTATCATGTAATTCAATTATTCAAAGATGGGCAAGTTAATGAAAAAATTAATTGTAACTCGTTAAGTTTAACGTTAAAATAAAAAAAAGCATTAGCTTAATCCAGTGAAAAATTGATTTATTTTTAATTTCGTGTGATAAAATCAAATTTGAATTTTTCAAAATCATTCAAAAATAATAAAGTTGTATCAGTTATACAATAATTGTATTTTGTTTTAATATGCAATGTAGTTTATTATTAAATTATCATTTATTAGAAATTAATTATTATATTTGAATTTCGATTAAAATGAAATTTCAAATATTGTTGGGCTACAAAGCGTTAACTTAATTTGTCATTTGATGGTTATAAAAATTAACAAGGTGTAAAAAAATCAAGTTAATAACAATGAATATTGATTATTATTATAACTAGTTTATTTGGTTAGTTAATGCCGGACCACATTTGGTATAACATATATCATATATGCTATAAAATATTGTATCCGGTATATGTCTAAATAGTGCAAAAAGTCTTCGGAATTAAATTAAGTCTCATAGATCGTTTGCTGGTTTTTAGCAATTTTACCAGAACGAACTGGAACGGAAACGCCTTTTTATCATTGTACAAAACCGGCGTAAGCCACAAATTTAAGCCTTGTTGGGCTCAGTAGCGCAACTACGGGGGTGAAGCACCCCCAATCTTATTTTAAGCACCCTCAAGTTCCATGTCATTCTAATTTCAAATATCGGCTATAATTTTACCAAATGTAATTTTATTTCTTAAGATTTTACAATCGGTTATTTTTTTTCAGCATGTCACAGCAGCGCTTTACTAATTTAAGTATAATAAATATTGAGAGAGACTTAGCTAATGACATTGTTCCAGACGAAATCTTGAACACATTTGCTAATACCGATAGAGATTATGTTTGACTCTTTAAATTTTAAAAAAACATAAGAAAATATTATAAGTAATAAGATAAGTCACATTTTTTTCCAAAAATGGTATTCTAAATATAATGATCGTATAATCTAAATTTTGGCAATATGTAATGTTGGTTTTGGGGTGTGGGGGGGGGGCAGAGCCCCAACGTCAATATAACGGATTCATAATAGTAGCACCCCAAAGATTTGAACTCTAGTCGCGCCACTGGTTGGGCTACCGATTTGTATGATTTACATTTTTTTCTTCTTCTAATTGACACAAAACTGTCGGACACCGCTATAGTTTCGATAAACTGGCATTAAATATGTTTGTATTTCATTTAATTTTTCGAACACGGAGATAAAGGAGACTTACGACGAACGTCCGGGGAAGTCTTGTTGGATATAATTCACCGGGGCCCCGTGAGAACTTTTCTTTACATAATATAATAGGAATTAAGAAGCGAAAAAATCCGCTTATCCTTCTCTCGGCCGATTACTTTCCCATTATATACCGCCTAAACCCGTACCGACTTGACGATTTATCGTCTTTGCCCGCAAAAAGACAGTTTTTTTTTTTTTTTGTGCGAATAATACATTATATTACACGGCTATATATTATAGACATTGTATATACACATATATACATATATACATATATACATATATATATATATATATATACGTATATACAACCGTGTTACAACTATATTATGCACTCGCTCTCTCGTCACCAAGAAACGGTATTGATTCCGTTCTTCCTTCTGGGACGACTGGTCGTCGGGGACCTCCTAATCCACGATCCACCCTCACCGTGGCGACGACCGACCGTATGTTCTCGGGTACGTATACGAGAGCGGTTCGGGTGCTAGGACGTCGCGAAAAAATATGAAAACACGGTATAAAATTCTATATATATATATATATGTATGGATTTACGGGTTTATGTTATTAACCGCAACGATAATATGATTATTCAAACGTTACCTGCAGTATGTACACTGTCGAACAGCTAAACTGTTTAAACGAAGTTATTATTATTTGCATTTTTCACGTATATCGTTCGATGGCGTACTGAATTGATTAATAGATAAAATTCAAAATAAAGAGAAATTGGCGAAATTTCTAAAAAAACTACTCTATTATACGGAACTCCGAGGAAAAAAACCGGGACCACGGACAGGGATATAAGATGTTTATTAATGAAAATATAAACCTAAAAACGAGGAGAAATAAAAATAAAATTGGTTTTGATATAGGTAATTGTTTTATATTTAGTCACTATTTCGTTTCTATTATTTTCTTCTTTTTTTTTTTTACTAGAAAAGTTTAAATAAAGTTGTGTTTGTATTTCGGGTCATTTAATTCAATTGATAATTTTATTGTTTTTCATTTTATTAGGTAACAGTATTGGAAATTATCTATATAAAAATACTGTTATCTGAGCATACTTATCTATATATAATTATGTCTATATATATATATATTATGTGACTACTTGTAAAATAGTAAATATAAAGTATAAGTATATTTATAAAAATATAATTGAATTTATGTGATTCCAATTTAGATAAAAAATGTATTTATTTTGTATTCAACTGGATAATTTTTTTGCCGTTTCATTTCAACAATGGCCCTAAATATAAAAATGTATCGAGTATAGATAATGTATTTATGTATTTATTTAATGTTTTTCAATTCTAATGACATAGTTATTATAAACGAAGTGCTTACCTACTAATAGCAATTCATTTTTGTTGACTTAGTAATTGAAAATTATATAAACTCCAATAATATTAATGATAACTAACTAATAATATTGAAACATCAGCACAAATAGTACAAATTTGAATTCCTGTACAGGGCGCATTCAAGTATTACGTCAGTACATTTTTGACCCTCTCCTCTCCCTTGTCAGCATTTGTTAACAAATTTCCGACCCCGCTACTTTATTACATCAGCATATATCCGACGACAGCCCCTCTATTGAAAAAAAAAATTCAAAATTTCCGAATTTTATATGAATTAATTAAAAATAAATGAAAAATGTTGTCACATATTTTGATTTTTTTTTTATTACCACTGACGTCAGCATGGTTCTAACTCCCTCATCCCCCTTGTCCGAAAATGCAAGCAGACGATATTATATTGTTTATAATGATTGAAAATTAAGTAAGTAATAGGATGAATATTTTTAATTTGAGTTCAACCAAATGTTCTGAATTAATCACTGTTTTTTCCAAAGTTTTTTTTTTGGAAACAATTTTTTTTTTTTTTTAGGATATTTTATACAGTATTTATAAATATATTGTATTATAATATTGTATACGGAAGACCGGGGCCGGATAGGAGCGTAGGGAGACGATTATATTGCTTACTGGGTGGTGGTGGGGAGGGGGGCAAAAGCGTCCGGTTGTCCGGTTATATGGGATATGTTGCTAGCTTAGCTTCCGCGGGCGCGACCATAATAATAACTCAACAGCGGTGGATCAAAGCCAAGAAAAGTGGGGAGAGCACACATCTCGTATAAAGCAAACCGCTCTTGTCCGTTTAAAATAATGACGATGTTTAAGAGGACACCCGATTTTTAAGGGGTGTTGTAAAGGCGATTTTAATGAAAGTTGAAAAAAAAAAATTTAAATCCAACAACAATATTTAATTATATTTTAAAAGTAATTGAAAAATAGTCATGTGTCAGTACCTACCTTTTTTTTCATTGTTGTGTTATCACGATTTTTGCTATTAATCACTTTTACTTTCACATTTTCTATTGGTGTAATCTCACAGTCAAAATGTATACAAAATATAAAAGATGAGAATATATATTCATTGTGCCCAAGAGTGGAGTTTTTTTTTCGAATATGTTTATTTGAAAGCCTAAAATCCATGATTGAAAATCGTGAAATCTTGAAATTTTAAAACTAAAAAAATACATACAATTTTATTTGGCTAAATACACTCCTCGCTGCTGCGTAGTAAATATTCTCATAATTCATATTTTGTACCTACATATTTTGACTCTCCGATTACTAAGAGAGAAGTTTTAGTTATAAACATGTATAAACATACATGTTTAATATGGTCTTATTGTGAGTATTTTAAATTAAAAATATCAAAGTGTGTACCTACCTACTTTCAACTTTGTACTTTTGTCACTATAAGTTTGCTACTGTAATCTGAGAAAACTGACAGTTTTAGATGTTATTTGACATCATGACGAATACAAGGTATAAGAATAATAACAAATACAGATATTACTTGTACCTATTAGGCAGTATAGATATATTATAGTCTTGTAATAATTATAGAATTTTGAATGTTTTGAAAAAATAAAATTTAACTGTAATTTAAAAAACACCAGAGTCCGATATATTTGTGTAAAATAATATCCGAAAATAAAATTATTAAATATGTCTATTCCATCCTTTGCATATAATCACACGTGATGGACGAACATATTTTGCTAAATCCTTTCCGTCTAAGTGTAGCTATTACACTGTTTACCAAGTAATATGGATAAATGTGTTATTGATATACTAAACAGCTTTATATAATTTTGATTTTAATCAATTAACACCAGTATTAATGTCATATTTAATTGTTAATAGTTTCCGTATAAATTTTAATATGTAGTCATACACGAGTTTGGTGTAAATTAGGCGGGAACCTACATAAAAATAATTCAGCCTATGATCCTATCCGAATTCCAGTAGGTATGTCAAAGTGGTCATTTAATTTATTTAAAATGTCAATGTTTTTAATAATATTATATTGGCGCTTACATGCAATAAAGAGATATAAGAATGAAAACGTTCCAAAAATGCGTATTATTATCTGGTACGGGCCCACGTTCGCCATAAAAATCGATTAAAATTCAAAGTACGAAATCTGAAAAAATATTTCGAAATACCACAGAATACATTAAATTTATTCTGTGGTGGATGTATGTTAATGGTATTGTCTATATAGGAAACACGCAGACACCAACCTAATATTCTATGCCTATAATTTTAATAATAAAATTATTTTCATAACGCAGAAAAGTTTACGTACAATGTTAATTGTGTTGAATACTTGTTATTACAAACACGAGGTCGTATGCAGCCTAATATTATGTATACAGTTTATATTTTTAAAAGGAAATCTGCGAACGAAAATTCGATTAACATAAAATACACTGTTTCGGTGTTCGGTCACGAAACAGAATAAATTTGAGCCCTCCTCCAAAACAAAAATCCACGGAAGATTATCCTGTATGAATTTTAGAGTAAACAATACAGTGGGTAGGAATATATACGATTATAATGTTATTGCTGATGCTTCCTTTTTTTATATGTATTTTTTATTTTGTTCAATTATATTAGTGTTAGGACTAAGACCCCACAAAAAATTATATACCCTAAAAATTTGGGTTCAAAATTACGGTATTTAATATATGTTAATTATAATTATTATTCACTATAATAATAATTTATTCAGCTAGAGAATTTGTCACGGGGCATAAATAATTGAATAATTGTAGCCCCCTTTTTAAATTTTAATAAGCAAAAAAAAAAAAGGTCATACGTCAATTCCTATTAAAAATTAATGATATAATACATTTTGCACCCCATCATAATGGTGCCCGGGGGAAATTCCCCGGTTCGCCCCCCTACCCCCCTAGATCCGGCACTGAATATATTCATCTGTGTGCATGAAGACAATTGTATATTTATTACCTACAACAGTTTTATAGATATATACAGTTTTCTTTGAAAATGACCATATTTTATGCACTTAAGAGGACGGCACACCGACAATTTTCCAATGAAAAACTTGTATTAGTATTTTTCATTTTTATTAACTTACAAAAATGTTAGAAATACGAAACAAAAAACAATTTATAGCTAATATTTTTGAAATATATTCATTTTTACTCGTTTTATGAGCTATAAAAATATCGACTTTTTAAATTGTTTTTAAGAATTTATAAAACATGTACAAATTTATATATAAAAAATCAGTTCCATCAGTCACTAGAGAATTTAGTTTTTTATATTTTATTTTATCTTTCTATAATATTCTTAAGTTAACAAAAATGAAAAATACGTAAACATGTTTTTTTTTTAACAAATATTGCAATTACACGACAATTAAAAATGGTAATGACACAGGTCTATTTTTAAATTACTTTTAAATTATATTTAAATATTTTTGTTTTGTTTGATTTCTATTTATCTTAAAGTTTGATAAAAATTGCCTATATAAAATCCCTTAAAAATCGGATGTCTGGCACCCTCTTAAAAGTAAAAACGATTAAAACAGTTCAAGTTTCTAGTCATGGGTTTCGAACTATTTCTTTAATAAATATGCAAATATGCAAACTCCTATATAAGTACCAAAGCAAGTATTCGTTATTAAGATAAATTTAATTAATTTTTCAAATATTTCAGGCTCTGGGTACTATATCTACATAGATTTTTTAATGATAAATAGAGAAAATAGACTCTTGAAACTAAATTCCTTCGGAAAAATGTAATTTTTATCATTTTAATATTTTTTCTAACTATAACTTGTTTAATAAAATCATATTATAGAAACTTATACATATTTATCATTATATTTCATCACAGAATACTTTGCTGAAAATATTACTTGGAAATGAATGTTTAAGCAAACAGTTTATTTTTATTTTTATGTATATATATATATATATATAGAATAAATTAAAAATTTATAACAAAATGTTATATGGATAATGATAAAGATAAGAACATAAAATATAATTTAGATAGGTACCTAGGTACAAATAAATGTAAATATATTTTATATAAATTTCTAAAAGAGAATAAAATAGAAAAAATATTTTTCACTTTTTCGGAACATTAACATTAATAATATTTTGTAAATCATATAAAAAATAGATAAATATGTTTAGATAACAATGTTTTTTATATAGGTAAAAATAACTAAGTTAATTATTGAAAAAAAATTATTTAGATATTAATGTGTCTGAATTGTAAACGATTTTTTTGTAAATTAATTATTAATATCAGATTTAGAATGTCAATTTGATGATATTTAAAAAAAAAACTAATAATTATACTTGGTGTTTAAATAAAAATATTCTTCGTTTCAACTCAGAATTCAATGTTGTAAATATAATAGTTAACTATAATGTTTAGAATGGTTTTCAAAAATAATTAGTTTTTATTTTTATTTTTGGTGAGGAAGGGGGATATAGTACAATAATGATATGAAATTTAATTTACAAAATAATTATAGTTATAAACATAAAATTATCCGTGAGATTTCAAGTTTTCTGCTAATGGAATCGCCCAGTTTGCGAGCATAGACCACGTGGCGGACAAATTAAGATCGTTTTACTCCCCTCAATGCCTGCCATCAATGTTGAACTCATTCATACTACGAAAACCCAAAATTTGACCGAAACAAATCACAGCCTGCCCCGACACCTCTGTCACCGAAAGTAAATCCCGTTTTGATCGATGACCTTGCGACTCGATATTTCCACACTTACCCACGTTTGTTTTTTGAAAACGATAAAAAAATTAATATTAATAAAATAAAACAAATCTGGAGTACTCGTAATCATACGCCATTTCAAAGATTTCTAAAAACGAATTACTACAAAAGTCTAATGATTTACAATTCTTGAAACTCGTTCAGATATATCGTATAAATATCGTCAGCTAATCCAAAGAATGATAATTAAATTTTTGATTAAAGAGTATTACATACATTTTCATGATATAAACTACATGATATGAATAAAAAATTCATTTTTGAGATACACACATTTATGAAAATGTTGATATAAAGACAATTTAAAAAAATATTATTTATTTAAATAGTGGTTAAAATATGTAAAATAAGAAAAAGTTTTTTGAATCATCGATCTGAATATTTAGAAAATGGTTAATACCTTCAGATGAGATTGTCTCAGGAATATTGTCATTTAAAAATTTTATAACAGATGTTACAACTAAATATTTTTTTCAACAAATGTCATACTACTCAACCACATGTCAATAAGAAGTATTTTTAAACATTTATTAATTGTTGGGTTTTAATTAATCCTGAAATTTCCTATTTATAATTTAAAATACTGGGTGTGTCACATTGTCACTAATGACTTTGAATTTGTAAATTTAAACCTTTTAAAAAGTAGTTTATTTTGATTTAAAAATATAAAAATACATTTAAAGAAATCCCCCATAGTATAATATATATAATTATTATATGTAAATATATTAACTGAATTTGGACTAAGAGTAGAGTAAGAGTAGAGTACACATTGTCGACTTAGTATATATGGCAATATTGTGGTTTCAAGTTTTTTAAAATCAATTATTTCAGATATTGAAGAAACACTATATATGTAGGTATTATTGCATATGAATATTGTATTAATTTATTAGAAATTTAGAGTGTTTTATATTATCGAGAATGTATAAAACAGCGTATGTTTATGTGCTACCAATCATGATAGATGATAACAGAAAAGATAATTCTCGATTCTCGTGATAACAGATTAAAGTTTCTATAAAATGATGATTATATATTATATTCGTAATCCTTGTAATTATTCTCATAACTGGATATTATGAACGATTGATCATATTTGCGAAATTTATGTCATATTTGGTCTCAGCCGTCACCGGTATTTACAAAACGATTACAATTTTATATTAAACTAGGGTGATTTTAGACAATAGACTAGGTATGTGATTACCAGAATTCACAATTTTCTTGATACCTAATAACTAAAACCGATAAAACTTAGTCCCTGTCGGTAACGATAAGGACAGGAAAGACAGAAAGACTGATTGTATTATTTTTATTGTGTTTTAGACGATTTCAAATTTTAACTTTTACATTGAGTTTAGTTTTAGATACTTATGTGATTTTTAATTTAAATTAATTGATAAAACAAATTAGAGTAACTTTTTACAAGACCAAAATTTGAAAAAATCAACATGCCCATCAAAGATTTTCGGACACTGCTCGTTATAATTTACGAGATACAATCAAATAATAATGTTATAGAATTGTTTAGATACATGCACACAGTTTTACCATAATGTAGTACCTACCTAACATAAATCTGACCTTTTCATAATGGCATACATATTAAAATGAAATAATCTGTATATAAGTCTGTACGAGGGTCTCCATTTTGATTTAACATATTCGCTGATGATAAGATTACTACATCCTTTTTTCGTGGAAAAAATATATTATAATTTTAGGACACTTTTACAACGAAATACACTGATAAATATATAAAGTCCTCTAGAAAAAAAAGTTACAGCTTATTCTTGTAACAACAAAACACTCGTTTCCCGTTATTTATTCCGTGCTTGAAATACAACACTACGGCAATTTGTTTTAATTCTTTTTCGAAAATTGCATATTATGCGTATCGCGTTGTTATAATATTATATATATAATTTATATTAATTAATATATAATATTTCATCAAATCGTGGATTAAAAAATATGCGTTATTAATCGATTATTATTAAGTACTCGTATTGGCGAATCACTATTATTTGTATATAGGCAATAGCTGTGTACTAGCCAGGCATAAGACGCAATCACCTAAAAATCTATCGTTCTCTATGTAAAATGTATCGATAGTCGATGGCATTGAAAATCTCGAGGACTGGCATTTAAAAAATACCGATATGTAAAATACTATCTACCACTTGTTAATATAACAGATTTTTATCTCGATATAACCACATATTATTATAACCGTGGTTCTATTTATCGAAGAAACCGTGTCATGATCATTGCAGCATGCCGAATATAAAATCAATTAATGAAAATTAAAATATCTTAACACCGGAAGGATCGCCAAGAATAATTATGCTCTATATGACGTCATAATATATAGCAAACTATAATTTTTCGATTTTTCGTTATCACTTTCAATCGATTATTTTTAACGAAGTTAATTACACTGCATAAAAAAAAAAAAAAATGTTTTTAAGTCCTAAACTACAAATGTCGACTATACGTATTTGACAATTTAAAGGTGAAATTCGAAATCGTATGCGTATCATCGGAATGCGTATATATATATATGTATAATTCAGTCTGGACGGCTATTGTAACCAGAGCTACCTATACATGCATTTCAAATGAATAAACCATTAGGTATTAATATTTATCGTCGCTTGTTCGCTTTTGTATACACTATATTATTTGCTATTTATTTATCCTCTGTCGTCGACAATAATGTAGTCCAGTAGACAACCGGTGCACAGTGTGCGCATTTATTTTCACTATAGATTGATCTATGGAATTTTTCATGTGCGAAAACCGCAAGCGAAGTGGTTTCTTCTTCCATCAAAGGCACATGCCTACGATTTATCGTCCGACGACTTCAATTTTTTTTTTTTTTTTTTGCAAAATACTGGAATAATAAATTCGGAAAACAAACTACCGTGTTTAAATCACCCGGCAGGATCATACTAAAAAGGATCATTGAAAGTGTGCTGATTGGTCAGACACGCGGCCATGGAAAGGACCGAAGCCTCAGCGGGCACCCTCAGAATTGTCTAACTTATGACCAAATTTCCATTGGGAAAGGGGTAAAAGTTCAAAAACTAATAATTAACGTTGTATTCGAGAAGCCCTGGAAAATTTTCAAAGAATGAAATTAATAAATTGAGAAAAGTATACGTGGGGCACTAGAAATAATGTTATTATAGCTACAATTTGTTTTTTATTTGGTATTTCGAACATGTTTCTAAGTTTATATTATAATGTAAATGGTCTGTATTTTATATCATGGTATAATATTAATTATTATTAAAATTAATATTAAACAATAATAAAATTACAAAATATGCTATTAAAAAAAAAAAAATAAAATGAGAAAATAACTTTGTAAATGAGAAACATAACGATCCAAGTCCATTTGGATCATTTGTTTGTATCTACTGCGGACTGCGGCGATAACTTTGAAATGAATTAAAATGTAATTATATCTAAGTCTCGGAAATAGGTATAAATTGTAACGGTTTGATAGTAAGAGCTTAAAGGATTTTCGTCAAAGAATTACATAGAATACCTACGCCTTAATACTTAATCTCAGTTGTATTTATTATTTATCATTTTTCAATGGATTATAATCGTTCTGGTTCCCAGATATAGAACTTAACTGGAGATAGGGAGTTCATTTTTTCGAATTTTGAACTTTGTTCTTAATTTTCATTATTTTCATTTTAAATGTGATCTTAAGAATAAACATGTAATAATAATTTGATATAAATATATCAATGCTATTAATCCAACATAAATATTACACGATTATCGTCTAAGAGTTTTATTGTCAGCTGGGAGTAATGACTACTTTGACCATATATAATCATCTTAATTTCGAAAAACAAACACTATACATATTTCAATGATTGTTTATACGAATATCTAATATTAAAATAAATAATTTCATATATATTGTTTTTGTTTTGATTAGCAGCTCCTTGTAGTTCTTTCTATAATAATAATGTCGTTTTTTAATGGCCCTCGGGCCTCAAAAACAATATCATACTTGTTAAAACTTTTCACCGCGTTGTATTTAAATTAAATCGGTACCTTAATAATGCAGCATTATTGTGTAATTTATTGTTGTAGCCAACAAGATATTTTAAAATGTTATTTTTTTTATTAATTACATAAATAATAAATTACTTGGCTCGTTTCTTGGTAGGTAATGATTTCGTTTTTATGTTTTACATACAAATTTGTATGCGAATTAATTTCGTGACCATATTTGTTAATAATAAAGTTGAAAATTTAATATACATTTTATCAATGTTGTGTAAGTTAATTTTTAAAAGTAACTAAGTTACGTAATAGTTACAAAATCAAAATGTAACTAAATTACTTTTTTGTTACCGAAATACAAAGTAATAGCGTTACATTACTTTTTCAATTCAAACGTAACTAGTTACAATGACGTTACATTCAACATTTTTAAATATGTAAAAATGAAAATAATAAAATAAAATGTCAAAAATATCTTCAATTATTTCTGATAATCGTTAGTCGAATATTATAAAATTCAATATCATGCCTACTCCAACTTGTTATATAAAATCATAAAATCGTTAAAATATCTACTTTTTGGAGATATGATGGGTCATCGGCAATTTCAGACGAATTTATTAAAATAAATGGTATTTTTTTATTTTCAAATATGTAACGTGTTATTTTACAAAGTTACTTACAGATAACTAACTTAGCTACTCTTACGTTACTACAAAAATCAAATAACGAAGTTACTATAAAGACGTTACTACCCAACATTGCATTTTATACCATATAAATGCAACGGTTTCCAAAATTATTATGGGGTAAAGTCCGCTTATAGCAACACCGATTTTAAAAATTAATACGTTGATATTTTGTGTAATTTTTACGAAACATAGTTACTTTTCATGCTTTTTCAAAATTGAGACATTTATAATTCGAATACGTTATGATTTTGATGATTTATACATCTTTTTTTTTATCAGTCCTATACAATGCTAATTAGGCAGTCTGGTTATAAATTGAAGTATTTAAAATTCGAATACTTGTACCTGAATACTTCGTAAACATTTTTAACAAATTTATTTTAAATATTTAAAAAATACTTTATTTTTGTACCTATTTGTACCTACATAGAAATACTAAATATCTTTCTTTATGTTAATATAATAATAATAAACTTAGGTAGGTAATACTTTTTGAAAGTATTCTGAACATTAAGAACATTTTTTTTCAAACAATTCAATACAATATTAAATACTTTAAAAAAAATTTAAAAGTATTCTGAATACTGCATAAGTCTGAATTATAATAATGTTTTTGTATGTTTGATTTTGATTCCTTAAATAATCAAAAACACATGGAGTGTTATAATTCTATTTGAAATAGGTGTCTACTCTTTTAATGCAATTTGATGAACATATTTATATGAAAAATAAATAAATAATATTAATTTTAATTATAATAATAATAATAATAATAAATACAATGAACGAAAATACGATTAAAATAAAATATTCTTCATTTGTATGACATAATATATAGATTAGAATTTTATATTTGTCATTTCTGTTGTTGACTTAGATATTATATTTAGGCGATAATTATGTAAACATTTATTTCAAATTCTCAATGTTTTCGAAATACTGAATTTACCTATTTACAAAAATTAACAGGTACCTACCTCATAGTTTCAGTTCGCAAAATTAAATTTATCAACTTTCCTAGTGATTAAAAAATAAACTACTTTTAATTTTTCACTATTACTTTTTAATTTGAATATTATTCTTATTTATTTCTAAAATTGATATTTAAGTCAAATTTTAAATAATTTTCCAATTTATTTCTTGCAATATTGTATGCTTTTTGTTTATAGTGAGCGATCATATTCAGCTAACTTAAAAGAACTTAAGAGAACAAATATTATAATTCGTCTCGACATTTTGTGTGTTGATCATATATTTTTCTAAAACATAATGTTAATTAATAATACATTTTTAATATCCTAATGAACAAATTTACTGTCATTACGTCATCACTGACCCGCTAAAATCTGTCACCAGCTTAGTTCGATATTGTTTATTAATACGAACAATTTTCGAATTAACTTTTGGAATTGAGTATACACAAACATGTTCACAAACCTCGTCCTTATATTATATAATATAATATCGTCCATCGACACCGTATAATTCGAACCTTATTTTGTTCGAAACTCTCGACGTATAACCTCTTCCGACTGGCGATATCCATATACTTTCATCTCGACTCCCATGTACCCTTTCTAACCCTTGAGGGCTGCCGCAGATGTGTATTATCTATAACCGCCGTGTTCCGAGTTTCAATAAGCCCAACAATATATAATACCAACAGGATAACAATATTGTTCGATATTGCATTCGTTAACCTGTGTCATGTAAAAAATAATATTTAAATGCAGATATATAGTTAGTATACATATAGTGTATAATTTCAATATTGTGTACAATAAATTAAAATTGTACTTCAAACGTGCCCCATCAATTAAACTTAAAACCACACTTGTACAGTATAATATAGTAATATTATAGTATTAATATACTATTTTGATCACTTGTCAAACAAAATGTTCCAATACGTATTCTAAATAATTTTACTGGTTAAAATTTAATTTAATTTCTATTCCCCTAGAAATACTTTTTTTGCTGAACACAAATTATAATTGTCATGTATATTTAAGAAATGTTTAATATTTTCATATTTATTCAAAAATGTAATATACCTTAGGATATTATACGAACAAATTCGTAAACATTTTAATTTTGACTTTTGATTTTAGATAGATAGAACTTTATATTGATAAAATAACAGAATTATAATATCAGTCGTTAGAATATGTGCAATTGATATTATACTATTACTGTATTACTCGGTGTTCGGAACATTCACTTAAAACAAATTCAGTTCACGTTAACACTGAAACCGTTCACTGTTCGTAAAATATGAACTCATTCACGTTTAAATGTGTTTTAAAAAAACACGTTTACATTTATGTTCTTTAAAATATACGTTTTCCCTATAAATTTGACGAAAATTGCCAATTCATAAAGACCATTGATTTTCAATATATGGCGAACTTACGGAATTAGACTTTTGAGTATTATATTTTTATGATTACATTTAAACCTATAATACAGTTTATATAGAGAAATAAAAAAATATTTTAATTTAATTTGAACTTCCTTTAAAAAAATCCCTTAAAAATATGAACATGAACGTCGTATAAATTATATTATATTAATATGGAATAATTGGTACCATTAATACGTTTTAAAAATAATATTAATTATTTCAATGATAAAAAATATACTTGTGCTATGATGATTTTATAGATATGAATTTTTCATGCTAATCAAAACAATGTAAAAGTCCATAGGCATACAAAGTACTTATTGTATTAGATACAATTAATAATCTTAGTATAACTGAATTAGATACTTTTTATGTACTCGGACAAATATTCCGAATATATTTTTTTCGATGTATTCGAAAATCTATTCTGAATACTTTTTATCAATGTATTAAAATAATATTATATTTTATACAAAATAAAAGTATACTTCACAAGTCATCTTGAAACAGTAACTACTATAATTACGACATTTAAAAATATATTTATTTTCCTAACAAAAATTCACTGTTATTGCCTCCAATAGTTTTTCAAACATAAAGAAGCTTAATCATTTGCGAGACTAGGATAATTATTTTTGGATTTTTATACTTTGAACATAAATAATATTTTTATTATTTTTTACTTAACAATATAATATTACAAGTATTTTTTTGTTTTGTTTTTTAGTAAAAGTTTTGAACTAAACGGCTTTTTTATTGTGCATTTATTTTAATTAGTTTTTTTTTTTACTAAGTTTTTATAATAAATACTATCGTAATAATATTATCGTATAATGAAACGGAAAAAGTCTAGATCGAGAATAATCGCTCGGCCATCCATTTTATTTATATAAAATCAAGTAAAATATACATAAATATATGATAATATAATATATATATAGGTAGTTTATTTGTATCTCTTTAATACTTTTAAAAACTACAATATTAATCGTTTGCTATTTTGCAACAGTATTATCATAACAGCAATTAAAAATTTTAAATCGTTATTTATCTGTCAAGATAAATACCAACTCTAAGCCATATTTTACATGTTTCAGTGTTAAGTCCTTTTTCCGAATTAATGGCTTTGTTTCATAGTATACAATTAATAACCGAAACTTCGAAAACTATGATATGTTTTTAAAAATCTTTTATACGAACCGTTAAAATATTGTTCACCAAAATAAATCAATTTTCTTTATTATTAATAATAGGTATGTAAATATAACAAAATTCCAAAACAGAATTGCACCATTCATCAAGTGCTTACTGATTTCCAATAAGTTACAAAGCACGCAGAATTCAAATAAATGACATATTTTAAACAAGAAATTTAAATGCATGGTAAAATTAACCATTTTTTGAAAAATTTGTTAAGTTAATATGGAAAAACGTTAAATATTAGAAATAATAATAATAGAAAATAAGAATAAAATAGAACGAATATGCATTGATTAATTTATTTAACTTGATGTAGGCAGTTGTACTGTAGTCATAGTTTTCAATATTTTTAACCTTCTATTTAGGTACATTTTTTATCTTTTATATAAGAATATACAGCACTTTAAAAATAGTATTAAGATAATAGTTCCCCCTCCGTCATTTTTTTCAATTTTATACCCTAGGTTATGCATAGGATCCAGTATTTCTCTACAAATAAGGAAAACAATTGTGAATTTATTGTTTATTTGTTCAAACGATAGATTTGAAATTCAATAAAAAAAAATAAAAAATAAAAAAAACACTTTATTACTTATTTACTTGATTTACTTATTTACTTTATTTAATTGACTTTGCATCAGCGTATGAATTAGCAATTGTAAACACTTATTTTAGGAAGAGGGAAGAGCATTATATAACTTATAAGAGTGGAGGGAACAAATCACAAATTGATTACTTTATGTGGAAGAAAGGGGGTTTGAAACAGTGTAAGAACTGTAAGATGATCCCTGAGGAAAGTGTGACAGCACAACATAGGTTAATGGTTATGGATATTTGGTGTAGAAAAACGAGGGTGTACAAAAAGAAAAATATAATTAAGGAACCGAGGATTAGGTGGTGGAAACTAACGGGTGAGAATGAAAAAGTATTTATAGGAAAGCTAATTGGGACAGGGATGTGGAACATGAAAGGGAATATAAACGAAATGTGGGAAAAGGTAGCAGAGGGTGTTAGGAAAGTTGCTAAGGAAGTCGTGGGCGTGAGTAGAGGTAATATGCCACAGGATAAGCAAACATGGTGGTGGGCAGAAGAAGTACAGAAGATAATATCAAAGAAAAAAATACAGTTTAAGAAATGGCAGAAAAACAGAGAGAGGGAGGATTGGGTAGAGTATAAAAGTTTATCTAAAGCAGAAAAAGTGCAGTGAGTAAAGCTAAATTAGAAAAATATGATGAGTTGTATGAGAAGTTAGGAACTAAAGAAGGGGGAAAAGAAGTGTACAGGCTGGCTAAGGAAAGAGAAAAACAATCCAGGGACTTTAGAAATGTTTGGTGTATAAAAGATGAGGATAGAAGGGTGTTAACAGAGGAATAGGAAGTCATAGAGGGATGGAAAGACTATTTTGAGGGATTATTAAATGAAAAATTTCTGAGAGAGGCAATTGATCGGGTAGAGTGGAATTTGGGTATGGTGGATTTAATAAAGAAGAGGAAGTGTGGAGTGCTGTGAGAAAAATGAAAAATAAGAAAGCGGTGGGATCGGATGGAGTACTAGTACAAGTATGGAAAGTATTGGAAAGTTTAGGTATACAATGGCTGACAAAGTTCTTTAATAATATACTAGTAGAAGGAAAAATTCCAGAAGCGTGGAGGAAGAGTTGTGTAGTACCAATATTTAAGGGCAAAGGAGATGTACAGGATTGTGGAAAGTATTTAGAGATAAAACTTATGAGCCACAGTATGAAGATTTAGGAAAAGATATTAGATAAAAGGGTAAGAGGTGAGACAACTGTTACTAGAAATCAGTTTGGGTTTATGCCTGGGGGGTCCACAATGTAGTCAATATTTTGTATGAGACAGATTGTAGAGAAGTACAGAGAAAGGAAAAATACATTTTATATGGTATTTATTGATCTAGAGAAGGCTTATGATAGGGTTCCTAGGGAGATCTTAAAGTGGGCGTTAATGAAGAAAGGATTACCAAAGGTGTATGTGAACATAATTAAAGATATTTATGAAGGGGCGAGTACAAGAGTGAGAAGTTTGTGTGGAGAAATTGAGGATTTTAGGGTCAGAGTGGGGGTTCTTCAGGGTTCAGCTTTGAGTCCTTACTTATTTTCCCTGGTAATGGATGAGATAACAAAGGATATACAGGGGGAGGTACCATGGTGCATGTTGTTTGCAGATGATATAGTACTGATAGGAGAAAGTCCT
>JAIPRL010001092.1:0-14170 GCA_025469235.1 Pemphigus obesinymphae
CGAGTAATGTAACTTTTGCTCATAGATGGCAACAGTTTTGCTAGATTTTTTACGCCCGCCATTAAGAAACATTTTGGTTCCGCTAATATATCTTTCGATACCAGTCCATAGTATCTTAGTCCGTGGTAGGTAATAATAATTTTAATAAAACATTTATTTTTACACCTTAAACACTTTTAGTCATGATATAATACATTGGTATCTAAATAATATCTATAATATTATCTTTGAAATCAATGGAAACATTACGGAAAACGTGTACTTAAATAATAAAGCTACCACATATTTTTGTGACTTCGTCTACCTAATTAACCCTCCCCCCCCAATGAAGTTATCCTGGATACGCCTATGAGACGGTTAGTAGGAACTGGAAGCACGGATAATTCATTTCTTTTGATAAAATGATTCTGAGCTTCAATAAATGAGTAATAGATGACTGATGAGTATTACTGTCGGTAATATATTCAGTATATTTTAACAATAGAGGGTATACACTTATATTTTAACAATATTGTTTCAAACTCATATTATTTCTTGTTATAGTTTTACATTGATCAATGCAGAGACTGGAACCGAACCCAAAAGAACCGGTTCCTGAAGGTATTTCAAGAACTGGATCCAATATTGGAACCAATATTTCATATTTCATTGAACCTGAATCGGAACCAGAACTTTTAAAATGTAAAATTAAAAATTTTGGTTCTTCTGGATTCCTAACGGTTATTTCAAAGCTTGAAATTATCTAGATGTTTTTTTATGTTTTTCGACTTTATGACGATTAATTTTTGTTTTTACAACTGAATATTTTGAAGCTGTTTTAAAATTCCTAAATTTTATTCCACGAGTGTGCCTTGCCTCACTGGCGATTTTTTCGCCATCGGGTCTGAACAGCTTACCTCGTACCTACTATTGACGGGCAATTAAAGTTGATAGTCACATGTCTAACTGTGATTTTATAACGATTGAGACGAAGTACCCACCTATTTATTTTACAAAATCCTCGCAGGTATCTATAGTTATATGTTTTATAATAAGATTATTTATTTCACTTTGTATCGTACACTTCCAAGTGAAACAATAAATAAAATATGCCGGGCGCAGAGGAATAGAGGGTTAAGTTAATAAATAATCAACATGGGTTATGATATAATTTTTTTAATCATAAACTCTACTTTCAAACTAAGGAGTATATGACGTGTTCAAATTTTGGAAGAAAAACGATAACTTTGTACAAAACGTTTTGAACAAATAGAGTATGTTCATGGCATAATGGGTCAAATTTAGTTATCCCATATTAGTACACAATATGTGTATGTAAAAGTGATTAAGTTAAAAAGTCTTATTAAAAAAAAAAAAAAACGTTTTCTTAAAAATGTTATAATTTTCATTAATGTTTAATTTTCTATATTTAATTTGTATACATTATTTTTAGGTACAGAAGAAATTAATTTTAATAGTTTAGCAGATATTACCTATATCACACAATTTAAACTAAAGGTTTAAACCAATTTGAATTTTTTTCTTTTTTAATTTTCGGTTTCAAAACTGGTATTTTAATTTTTTGATTTTTGGTTTCAGTTTCGGGTTTTTATTTGGGTTTCACTGATTCTATTTTTCGGTTATCAAAATACCGATACCAACCATTGATTTACACATATTATTAAAAGGTTTATTTACATTATTTTATATACTTTATGTTCTTTGATAACTAAGTCAAATATAATCACAAAGCTGTTGATTTTTGTTTAATAAATTTGTTTGACTTGAAATATTGTGTTTTTGCATTGATGTTCAAATAAAAATAAAGCGGTTATGTTTGTCATTTATGAAGTTAAAAGGTGTTATGTTGGTTCCTTATGTGATTAATATTTAATTGTAAAATATCCAGGTTTAGTGTTAAGAAAGAGTTCCATTAAAACAAAATATAGTTTTATACAATATTGTCAATGAAGTCAAATCGAATTAAGTCGGTAAGTCATAAAATACAATTTATTAGAACATATTTAAACTTAGAATTTGCTTACCTGAAAAGTTCATGTTTTTGACTAACTCCCTTTTTCCGAGCACAGTATCTATCATATATATGATTTTCAATGTTATGCAATGTGTTATTTCAATACGAAATTATTTTTGGCATTTCCCAATTCCCTAGTTGTTATTCAATAATATAATACAATATTAATCTGTTCGTCGACTTTTTTTTTATTAAACGATGAATGGTTTTTGAACGCGTTTTATAAACGATTGAATGGTTTTAAATAAAATATAAGTAGCTTTATTAGTAGATAAACAACTATGATAATTCTACTCAAAAGTGAAATAATTATCTGAAATATTGTACAATATACGAATTTAAGAAAATACGTAAGTAAATATAATACTTATCCTCGCATAAGAAATAGGTAGCCTATAAACAATGCGTACCTATCATAAACTAGAATACACCAGACTTGCGTTAGACAAGCTCGTTGTCTTCGACGTGATTCAGAAAAATCATTTGCTTGCCTAATCAATTAAAATAGATCGGACTATGTGTCCAGTGTGTTTGCACAATAGAACACGTTATTTTTTATTATATTTAAGAATTAGGTGATTACTATGAATTTTACCACCAATACGAAAAATAATATTATTTTTGAGGAGAATCATAATAATATGGTCTCCCGGCGTTATATGAGTGCATAAATGCATAGGTCAAACAGTCAGTCAGTTTAAAAAAAAAGGCCCGAGTCCTCAATTAAAAGACACATTAAAAAAACAAATCATTATAAATCATTAAAATGTGTTTTTAAATTATTGTTTAACATCTTTACCGATTTTACGGTAAATTATTATTATACCGTAAACTTATATTTTCATTTTACATCTCTAATCATTTACATAACAAACAATGCAAACAGTGTATTTTTAACTCTTTTTATTTGGTTAGGTATTCATTATAAAACTGTAAAATCATATTATTTTAAAATTTAAAGCGTATAATGTAAATACCTACTATATGGTTAATTTTTATCAGAACTCAAACGTTTTTATTATTTTGAGAAATATGTTAATAATATGATTGAATTTATAAACTAAAGTATAGAACTTGCAAATTTCTATAGGTACCTAATATTATGTTTTCTTGAATTCGAAATAAAAAATTGGATTACATTTATTTTAGTGTACGATTTTAAATAGTTTCCTTATCACTAATATAATATCGAATAATATTAATTATTATAATTGTATTGACCCAAATGGCCCAGCTAGATAAATATAAGCATATATCTACCTATGTAATCTTTATAAGAATATCTAATTAAATACCTATCTAATAATTTGTACTAAACTACTAATATTAGTCAGAATTTACGTCACTAAGATTAATATTACTTAAATAAATAGTCATTTATCAAGTATATAAATAAGAACAAATATTGAATACTTATTGAATGTGCGTGCAAAAAATAATATTGTTTATGTACAATATATACGTAGGTAGATAAAGTTGAAAAATAATGTAGTTTATTATAGTACATAATACTAATAGTTTTACTTATACATGATAAAAAATATTTTAGTATTATTTATTTATTTTTATTGTTTATTAATTAAGCAAATATTTATTAATATTTTCAATAATTTTAGATAGAACATAGGTACATTTTTCCTTTCAAAATAATTTTATTATATACAATAAATATGATGTAGATGTAGAGAAATATTTATTATATAATAGTATTATTATTTTTTAAGTACCTACTTGTACTTATATAACTTAATAAATATAAATAAACTAAACTTTATTATAAATAATATAAACTGTAATAATAACAATGGAAAATATCTGGTCGTAATATTATATGATTGTCATAACACTATTGAGTACTGATAGCGACTTTTAAATACAACATATTGCATTTAATTTTCGGATGTTTTTAAATAAAGTAAATCTATACTAAAAATATTAACGGATTTGAGACTGGTAGTCGATTTTTTCGAGAACTTTTTTATTATTATACAAGTAGATAATTAATATTATGATATTAAATAACTTTAAAAACGTAATAGGTACCCGAGCTAGAAATGACGGAACGTTTTTTTCATATACCTACTCACTGCAAAACTGGAGTTTTCCATACAAAAAACGTACGCCTACATTAATTTTACACGATGTAATCTTATGATTTCTATAATCTCGTTGAAATAATTCCAGAGTTATTATAATAACAGGATATTATTTACGATTTTATTACAATTGCTATAATGATAATACGCTGCAAAGATTATTATTGTTTACTGTCTATTAATTTATCTATTTAACATACCCAACGCACGTGTCAATAATAATATAGTGTGATTTACCTACTGAACTACTGAAAAAAAAAAAAAGAAGAGAAACGAATAGATTAGATATGAACCGAAGTATATGTGATTACTCTCGACTATATACTCAATTTATATATAGGTAGATTTCAAAATCATTATTAGTATAAAATCTTAATAATCACGACGAGATTTTTATTCGAAAATTGTCCGTTCGCTGGTAGCAATCGCATGTCGGCGGTTCTACCTTAAAAATATACTACTCAAGTTTTTATAAATATTCATGTAAGTACAATGCATTTTATATTTAGTTATAGGTAATTGATTTATTTTTTTACATAATATTTTATTTTGCCATAATGGTATAGGTACCTACTTATTACTTTTTAATCATGTTATAAAATTACGTAAACGCACTCGATTGCGTGTTCTTAACTGTATTCAGTGTAGCTGAAAGGGGGAACGTAATCGTGAACATACAACGTTATTTTCGGTAAGGTACTATTGATCATTTTTCGGGAAAAACATATCCTCGAAAAATGTTTTACGACAATTTTATTTTTATTTTTAACTGCAAATTTTACTTAAAAACGATTTGTGTTTATACGTATATTATATGCATTATACATATTTTATAGGTATTATAAGAATATTCACGGTAAATAAACATCGTATTTCTTATGGTTTAAAACAGGTACCTACTGGATGTAGCTATATATAATATAAATATACTTTTATTTATTTATTTTTTTGATAATTTTTGGAACTTTAATAAATTTTTTTATGTATTTATTTATTTTATAATTATTTTATAATTATTTTCGAATTATTTGTTATTATAGAAATTCGAACATAATTTGAATATAAATATTGATTTTTCTTTACTCTGAGGGAATGATAGTTATAATTATTATAGCTCATAGAAATGTATTATATATTATAATATTATTATATTATATATATATATATATATAGGTACCTACTAATAATTTTAAAATTAACTTTATTTTCGAACATTAATTTTGAGCTAATAATGTTCTATAGTTGAGTTTTAGATATATAATTTAATGTTAAAATTGAAAAATGTAAATTTAAGTGAATACTTTATATTTCTGTTTTCTATTTCTATTTATTTAATGAAATCGAAAAACATTTATTTTTATTTATGGTTTAATTTGTCTATATTGTATCATAACATATTTATAATCATTGTTCGTAAGACTTACATTTATGTACTAGATATTTTAATTTAAATATTTAATATCTAATCGTGATTAAATTTAAAAAAAATATTTAAACAATTTTTCATTTTTATTTATTTTAAATAATTGAATATTTTAACTTTAGATAGAAACTCCATTTGAAATATTTCAATGCCAAACACAAATAGGTGTATATTGAACTAACCAAGAAATTTAAAGATAATTTGTTTTCAAAACATGCATTTTAATATGTTACAGACTGTTGATTAGTTATTATATTATATTAGTATAACAATTATTTGTTGAGAGTTTCAATAACGATATTTTTGTTTTTGTCCGTTTTCTCGAATACCTATTAGACTTGTCGTGCCTTCCTAGATTTTAAATCGTATTGTGTACATGGACGACCTTATGGTGGGAGGAAATGAGACACACCAGACACCCTCCCATCACGTTAGGAAATAACTAATAAGTCGGTGTATAAATGTCAGTCGGCATTTATTCGGTTAATTTTTGGTTTGTCGTTAAAATACAGAAAAAATTGATGACCTTTTATTATTTTTGCTTATTTATGTTTTTAGAAAAGTAAAAGTCTGTAAACGAATGTCAGTGGTAACCCCCTGACCCCTTCTATATTTTTCGGGACGGCCCTGATTGTGTATTGCTTTCGTGACTTATATCGAAGTTTGGTTCAATAATAATAATATTAAAACAATCACATTTATCATGTGCATTAACATTCGTGTTGAGAATCGCTTATATAACATATTATAATGTATAATTAGATATCGGAATATTAAATTCAAATTGATTTTTCGTACACGCCCAAATTACGTGCATCACATGAAGTGGTTAAAATAACATTGCATATTAAATTATTAGTAGATATACACTATTGTTAGATAATTCATTAATCCATATTGATGTTATTGTATAATTCGTATAATATAAAGGCGATATATAAGACATACAGATAAGGCACGTCTTTACAATGCAATTATAAGTACCTATACCTACTATGAAATTATAATATTATTAAGACTTTTTTTTTAATGTGTTATATTATTTTGTTAGATAGGCACGTCAAATCGGAAAAATTCATCTCACCAATTTTAAACCGAAAACCGAAAAAATCATACGATTGTGTACGATTTTGTGTGCAATTATATAGGTGAATACCTATAAAACTATGGGTATAATAAAGTTCAATTTTACTGTGCATAGTAAATGTATAGTTCTAGATGTTATATATCTCACACTATACGGTTAATATTTAGAAAAAAATCATAATATAGTTTTAAATTGTTCAATCACCCATAGAGATTTTGGAAATGCTGAGAATTTTTATCGTCGTTCATTATATATAACTTTTTTGATTGATTGCGTATATAAGTACCTACGTATATATCTCTATGTCCAACTTCGGAATTTGGGCTTTCTGTGCGTTCTGTTCGACTAATTTTATTGGTTAGGATAGAAATATATAGAACAACATTCGTTTTTAGTTTTCTCTTGGAATTTATAGTTCTACATATTGAATTTTCACGGTGGTTATATTATATTAAACAAATTAGAAATTAATTAATGTTAATCTTATACGAAATATACTTATATTATGTGAACACTAAACAGTAAATTAATAACAAAAAAAAAATTGCAAAAACACTATACAGGTTGAAAATGAATTGATGCACAGTAATCACATGTAAAAAACATATACAATCGTATATATTATATATATAATGCATTCGTGTACCTCCCTCCTCAGGGTAACCAAAAAGTGCATATTTAACATGAAATATTGTTGTGGAAATGAAGAACTAAATAAATAAATGAATAAATTATTAAAAATATTTTTTTATTCGTTTTGGTACTTAACATTTATTTAAAAAAATTTTATAATAGTAAGTCTGTTTATTTAAGTATTTAAAAAGAGTACCTATTGTAACTGGTCTAGTTTCCGCATGTCTATTTATGAGATGTTCTATAGGCTTTTACTTTAATATTTACAATTAGTTATTGTTTAAGATATCTGCGCCGAAGTAATTGAAGAAAATAATATTATTTTACGACTTATTTAAGAAAAAATTGGTCGATATGAATTTGATTTGTAAACTTTTCTTATTTAAGTATTTTTAATTTTACCAAACAAATTGTAGACACATTTTTTAAAATAATTTTTAAGACTGAAATTAACTAATTGGGTCATTTTCTTATGATTCTTGTTTATCAAGTAACTACTATATATGCAAACATTTAAATTTACAATTTCTATAATGCCGGCCTTCGAAAGTTCTAATACCTATATGTTAATTTAACCCTCTGTATTGTAAAAATAACTGAAAATAATTTTTTTTAATTGTGCTCGATACTGTGTTATTATATAAGTATGCAATAGTTTTTTTTTTTTTTTTTTAGATGTGCTTAGGTAAAAGTAAGAAATTATTATTATTGTATTGCACCCGCGGCTAATGATGTAAACTTACGGTAATAATATTTCGGGAGAATAAGTATTCTCTAAAATTGAGAATTTTTGGTAATTTTCTTTTTTTTTTAGACATATTTCATCAATTTAAAAATTGTATATAATATTTTACCTAAAATATTTAATTTTAGTATTATTTTTGTGACCATTATTGTACAATTATAATAGTAATAATCGAATTCCATTATTATTAATGACTAATGAGCCATGAATGATGTTATATTGATATATTGATAAAGGTGCAATTATCTAAATTTATTCTTATTATTCAAATTATTCTTAAACAAAATACAAAATTCAAACTATCACCACTGATACACTCATCTTATATAATATAATTTTAGAAACACATATTATATGTTAAAAATGGTAACACATGGCCTACATGTTACCATAATATGTTATAGATACGTATTACATTATTCGTTGAACGATAATAGTGTACGAACTAGTATAGGTATATCACAATGTACCTATGGTAAATTCCAGTTATTACCACAATTTTAAGATATCTAAAAGGCGTGTTTTCGTGATTAATCAAGTCAAGTTATTTTGTTTTATCTATAACCATTAACCAAACATAATAACCATTCCATTTGATCCGTTATAAATTATTGTAACCAAAACTGATTGTTTATAAAATTCAGTAACCAAATTGCATTTGGTCAATCGCGAAAACATACCTATTGTTACATAAATCATGGTTATCGCTTATCAGTTTATTGTTATTTTTGTTAATTTTGATATTATTTAGGTAGAAATATGTTTTCGTCCGGAAAACAGAATATTTTTTACAGGAAATCTAGTTAATACGATTCATTTTTATTATTTATCTTTATAAATTCTGATTATGTATATTAAATTTGAGAGATTCACATAAACCATTAGGATTTATGTCCAAATTTGATTACGATGTTTTTATTTGTGTAATCCCACAGGTATTTGTTACTTTGTGAGATTATTTTCCGGTAATAATATTCTTGAGAATATTCTCCAGTAATAAACTTCCCGACAATATTCTTTACTCACATTACTACTCGTAGCGTTTCGGAGCAATTGGTTTATTGCACTCGTGAAATTTCGGGCGCTTTTGGTCGATGATTTTTGGCGCTTATGGACTATGATAAAAAAAAAACAGCTGATTGGGGCGCATTTGGGTTGTTTCGGTCATTTTATTGGAGTAACTACAAAACTCGTTTTGCCATGTTCCGGGTGCGTCAGACGGCAATAACAAATATTATTGTGCATTCCTTCAACAGTCGTGTCCTATAATGGCCATTTTAAGTAATTTGCTTTTGTTATAGACGTGTTGCATTTACACTGCAGAGTTTTAGGTTTTTACTTTATCGACAGTATCAAAGGTCAATAAATTCGGTAAATTGCATTTATTATAATTTGTCATAATTTGTGATAAAATTTATCAATCCATTTTATATAAACGATTGTATACCATTAGAGATTAATATTATTATTACATTGTCAATCAGTTGCCTTGTTCACTCGCAGGCGTATTGTTGTACATTTACTTTTGACCATTAAATTGTAAGTACCTATAGTATATAATATAATATTATAATTATTATTTATTTACTTTTGCGGTTTATAAGCTGCATAAGAACTTAGGTTTAGGTAGGTACTAATAATTTTTAGGCACCTATACGTTACCAACGTTAAATCTAAAACTCGAATCCCGATATTTTGATTACCTAACTACTATTAAAATAATTATCTGTACTTATATATATTATTATTTGTATCATTTGTACCTATAGGTACATTTTTTTTTCAAAATTATCAATAATATCAGGTTTACCTATTGTTTATTAGGCTTTGAAGTTATATTGAAATCAATTTCTATTCCATAGTTAAGAGGACACCGTCCATTTTTAAGGGGTTCTGTTTAGGCAATTTTTTAGAAGATTTTTGAATAATGAAAGTTTAACAATTAAAAAATATTAAAATACATTTTAAAAGTAATTAAAAATTGTCTTATATCCGTATCACATATTTATTTTGTGAAATCACGATATATATATATATATATAAAAACTACTTGTGGATTTCTGAACATAGTTCATAAAAGAGAAATAATTACACTAAATAAAGACCAAACATAAAGTATTTGATATTTCAATAAACATATAAAATTTTGTTTGAAAAACTTAAAATTTCTAAATATTATATCGATACTTACCGGATTTAATAAATTAATTTTATCTTGTAGATACTAGATAATACTAATTTACTAATTATTAATTAAATATTTATTTTTATATATTGATTATATACTATATTTCATGATAATCGAGTATTAACGATACTAAAATTATAATTTTATAATTTACTTACCTACCTGTTCAGCATAAATTATACTATATATAATTGTTTACTTAAACGTGTAATTTTATTTTTTTCAGATATGTTTTTTGATATAACACAAAAATGTCAATTCTACAAAATCATAGTTCTCAGTTACTCAAGTACACAAGACTTTTCAATAATGTCAGTGTCACACGGTTGAATTCAAAAGTTGCTCGATCATCTGATGAGGTAATCCAACGAGAGAAAAAAGTGTCAGCTTTCAATTATGATCCCCTTAAGGTTGTCATCACGAGAGGAAAAGGTAACGTAAAATATAAATATTGAATATTTTACAAATTTTTTTTCTAAAATTTTAGAGTATACCTACCTATACAGTATACCTACTTATTATAGTACAACACCTATTTAATACATTCCACAGTATTTGCAATGATGGATTACTTATATCGTATGATTTTAGGTATAGCATTAATATTGATAATATTAGTTTGATTATGAATGGAGTGAGAAATCTATTGGTTTTAATATTATGTTTATTTTTCAAATTTAATATCTTATACACTATCAACATACAACCAGACGAGTAATATGTTTCTATCCCTTACTTGCCACCTTTTTTTATAATTAAAATTTTAAAATAATACTAAAGGATTTTGCGAAAGAGGGATGCATGAATAGTGCTCTGATACATTTTTGTACCCTCTACAATTTACTATTACCTATATACATATTGTACCTAGATATGAGCTTCTCTGAAGGCTTTTAAGGGATGTTCAAATATAATATATATTATATATGTATCATTTAATTTTTAATTTATACGTTGACAGGTATTTTCATGTGGGATGTCGAGGGAAAAAAGTATTACGACTTTGTTGGAGGATTTGCCACCCTCAATCAAGGACACTGTCACCCCAAGATTATTAAGGCCATGACAGATCAAGTGAACAAGCTTCATCACACATCAAGAGCAATATTTCATGATTCACTGTACGAACTTAATGAATTTTTAACTCAACAATTTGGCTATGAAAAAGTTTTGAACATGAATACTGGTAAAGAATTATTTAAATATATATTATTACAACTAGTAATGAATAAACTTTTTTTTTTATTGTATTTATATTTATATACTCGGTACTCATCGTAACAGATAAAAAGTATTATAAATTCGTTAGTATGAAATTATATTTTACCTACTTCATTTTTTTTTTAAATAGAAAACATTTTTATATTTTTATAAGACCTACATTCTATACTATTAATAGTAGGTAACCATTAATTAATAACGTAATGTTGATGATTGAAATATTAATAAATATTTGTATTTTTCAAGTATTTTATTTTTAGAATAATTGTTTGTTTATTCTTTACTTTGATTTGATTTTTTAAGATATGCCACTTGTACATAGTTTGTCTAATAAATGATAAATAATAAAAACGTTTTAACGTGAATATTAAGTCATTATTCATTATATAATTAATATTAATTATTTATAGTGTATATTTCAATATTTGCATGTATACCTATTTAAAATTATGTTATATATAAATTATATTTCAAACTGCAGAGTTTTGTATATTTTATAATAAATTAATTTTAGGTGTGGAGGGAGGAGAATCCACTATCAAGATTGCAAGAAAATGGGGATATAGAGTGAAAAAAATTCCAGAGAACCAAGCTCAAGTTGTGTTTGCTCATGGTAACTTTTGGGGTCGTACAATTGCTGCTATTTCTGCATCGACCGATCCAACTTCTTTCAACGAATTCGGACCTCACGTTCCAGGATATCAAATAGTGCCTTATGATGATTTAGGAAAATTAGAAGTAAATTAATGCAGTGATAATATATCACAGTGTTTAAAATAAAATGAACTATCAAATTTAGGTATTTTGAAGATATTTTTTTATATGGTTTTTATAAATCAACTTCAAACATAATATTACTTATTTTCTCATCTTTCAAATGGTAGTACAATTTTATTTCTATGTTTGTTTAAAATAACACGAAATTTAAATTGCCTAATAATGTTTTTTAATAAATATTATGATTACACAACAATAAAAAATGGTACTGACACAGGTATATTTTTAAATTACTTTTTAAATATATTTAAACAATTTTACTTTGATTCATTTTCATTTTTCTTAAAATTTGATTAGAATTGCCTATATAAACCCTTTTTAAAATTGGGCATGTAGCGAGCTCATATCCTTGGGATGTTTTTAAGTAGTTGTGAATAAGCGATTGTTAAAAATATAAAAATACAACAATTTAAATGTAATTTATAATAATATTATATAAATTGCGTTTAAATTATGTCCAATAATGTCTTTAAATTATTATATTATTGTATAATCACGATATATTTATATAATTATATGAAAATAAAAACGTATATACCCAAAAATGTTAAAATGTATTTTTAAAGTAATTTTAGAGTAATTTCAGAGTAAATCCCAAATCAATAAAGAGTAAAATTTTAGAGTGAACTTCATTTTGGGTTTTAAATTTGGAAATTAAAAAAAAAAGTTAGTTTTAAAAGTAATAAATTAAAAATCTCAAATTAAGTTCACTCCATAATTTTGTCTTCTATCGATTTGTTTATAACTATTTAAACTCTAAATACATTTTAATAATCCGTTTTAACAGTTTTTCGTAAACATGTTTTTATTGCTGAAAATTATAGGTGTTACGGGCTCTTAACAATTTACAAGATCTATAAAATAAAAAAATTAAATTAAACATCATAGGTACCATTGATATATAAATAGTTAGAAATGAATGAAAAAAAAAAAAAAATTCAAGTTAAAAAAATATATAAATATAAATCTATTAGGTATTGAGATTGAAAAAAAAAAAAACAAGAATATTAAAATTTTTTTTTTCAAGTTTTAGTCCTCTCTAAATTTTTTTAGCGATAGACGTAAAATATGTAAAATGATACCGATCATTGTATATTATTGAATTCTTCTAGCAAGCGTTGAGGAATCCTAACGTGTGCGCATTCATGGTGGAACCGTTACAAGGTGAAGCTGGAGCTGTTGTACCTAGTCTGGGATATTTGAAAGGAGTTCGCGAGTTGTGCACAAAGTATAACGTTTTGTGGATCGACGACGAAGTTCAAGCTGGATTGGGTAGGACTGGAAAAATGTTGGCTGTCGATTACGATAACGTTCGGCCCGATCTGTTGATTTTGGGCAAAGCGTTGTCTGGTGGAGTCTATCCGGTATGTATACAATATATATATTATTATGATGCGAAAATTTCTCGATATTTTTACAAACATATTTTAGTTTTTATTCTCTTTAATAAAACGATAATTCGACAGATTTCCGCCGTGTTGGCAAACAGTAACGTAATGGATGTTCTCACTCCCGGTACACACGGGTCCACGTACGGTGGAAATGCACTGGCGTGTAAGGTCGCGTTGGCTGCACTCGACGTGATTATAAGCGAGGGTTTGGTAGACAATTCGTTCAAGATGGGCGAGATCTTCCGGTCTGAACTCACTGCTCGACTGAACAAAGACAAAGCGGTACTGGTTAGAGGAAGAGGCTTGTTGAACGCAATCGTTCTAAACCCGAGTATGTTTGTTTATTTAATAAAAAAATCAATTAACCGTATATAGATACGGTGATAACCAGTGGTGGATTTGGGGAGGGACGCAGGGGGACGACGGAGCTACTCTTCATTTTTTTCACGTTTAACAGCGCACCCCTTAATTTATTTATCAGGGAACGCAAGGGACGCAGTGTTTGTTTTAATTTTTATTTAACATTTTTAAAAATTATATTTTTTTTTTTTTTTGGAAAAATCGTGAAATTACGAAAATAAATGTTTCTTGTCCT
>JAIPRL010001092.1:14270-97349 GCA_025469235.1 Pemphigus obesinymphae
TATCCATGTTATATAATAATCTAAAATGTTTTTACAAATGTCCCCTGGTTAAGAAACTTTGGATAGGGGGAGTGGGGGACAAAGTCCCCCACGTCTTACTTTTTCTTTAACGATATGTCCCGGAACGCAGATTTTTTTACTAAGCTCAGAGTCCGTCCTTATTTTTTTTTCCAATTCAACCACTGGTGATAACAATATTACCTGCTATTGTTCACGTGTTATGTTGTGTTATTCTTAAAGGAAGTTATAAAGTACTTAAAGCTTAACATTTATCGTCGTGTCACAATAATATTAAACTGTATAGGTTACATTATACATTTTTTATTTCCAAGGTTTTTCCAGCTAGATAAATCAAAATGGGCGAAAAGCCCAAACGGTTGATAATATGATATTTAATGCTAGGCCGACCCGATTTCAAATCCGTAAAAACGTAGATTCCTTATAATATCTTCTCTACTCGACTAATTGCCACGATTTTTTAAATATTAAATGTGTTCCATCGTCAAAGACTATAGTGTAATATGTTTTAAAAAAATACATCCACAGATTAATGTGGATAAACTCTGGGGTAAATTCACATTTCGCTTAATTTAAAAAGGAAACGCCAAGGATTTTTATAGATTTGATATCGGAATACCTGAGCTTTTAAAATCTTGTTGACCAAAAACTAATTTTAGATGGAAAAAATTGAATTTGCCATCTTAATTTTTCTTACCGCCTTGAGTGTGAGCGTTGTTAGAATAGTAGTATGAGAGCTTAAATATATTAATTTCGTTATCTTTATTAATTTTTCAAACAATATTGATATATATATTGTACATACAATCGACCAATTAGGGTATTTCTGGCTGTTCATATTCTAAGGAGAATTATGTAAGCAATTTATCGTACATAATAGAATATAACGTGCTAGTGTGTGAGAAGTATAATAATATGAATGTTAGTGTTTGTGAACTCTCAATTGACCTCTCCCCCACAACTATTATTATCACACTATTGTAGTATCGTGTACCTACAGAATAAATCGGCAAATTTGATTCATTTTCGTATTGAAAAACGACTATCGGACTTCAAATATTTTGAGATTTAGGCTGTACTGATTTTAAAGTTATGATATGATTCTTTAGCATCTCCTATTTGGTTAAATCGAGTTGAATTTCGAGATATAAATTTACCTTAAAAATATGATTCCATAATTTTGAATTGAAATTTTTCCAACTTAAAAAAAACCATTAGAAATTTACAATTTTTACGAGTATTATAAAATATGAAATCAATTAATAATAAATAATAATATAATACTTGTACGTATATATATATATATATATACAAATACCATTTATATTATCCTTTGAAATATAATATTATTAACTTGAGATAAGGTTACAATTGTAATGTTTTATGTAATATTTAATAATTTAATAATGGTTTTATTTTCAGAGGGCGTCGGTAACGTTTATAAATTATGTGACAATTTGAAATTGAATGGAATGATATCCAAACCTATTGGATCAACCGCACTAAGATTCTCACCAGCATTGATTATTACAGAAGAAGAACTTCGTGAAGGAATCGATATCATTGTAAAAACGATCAACGAATATACTGATTAAATACGACTTCATTTTTGTACATAAATTATCAATGCTTATATAAAGTATTATATAATTATACTATTGTAAAATCATGAGAAATAAATACCTATGAATTTCATCCAATAAAAAAAAAAAAATATATAAATATCAAAGTATTTTAAGTTTTTCAAAGTAATTAAAAGTGAGTATGTAAAGAAGGGAAATAAGTCCTCCTGAAATATATTACACTGGCGGACTAGAACCAAAAGTTTCAATCTCGGTATTTTAATAATATTGAAGGTTTTATGAGGTCATCATACCCGTATTTGTTGCATCGCGTCAGTTTATTAAATTGATAACATACGCAATTTACATTCAGAATTTTTATCACAACTATGTAATTGTAATTTTTAATATTAGCCTAAATTATATTATATTATGTAGAGAAATATATATTAAAATTAATGGAATTTAAAACTAGTACTAGAAATAACGTTATTTCTCTTTAGAAAATTAAAGTTTAAAAAAAAGACAATGCTTACAACATAGATAATGATCTCGTCAATATATTTATTAATTAGTCAATTTACACTAATATTACAAATTACAGAGTTGTGATAAAATGATATTATTTTTTATAATATCAGTTAATTAGATGAAGATAGAAAATGGGGATACCTATTACGTCCTCTTAAGAGGTACTACACGCTCGTTTTTTAAAGGCTTCGGAATAGACAATTAATATGAAGTTTTACAAAAAATTAAAATCTAAGAATTTAAAAATAGTACCTACTGTGTTAGTCCTTTTTTATTGTTGTGTAATCATGATATTTGTATAAAGAACCTGATATAATTAATTAACTTGAATAAGTGAATTAAAGAGTCAATTTTCTATCAATGGTAGGTATGTATTTTGTACATTAGAAAATTTGTTTATTTTTTTCTTAATAATATTATAGGTACGAGTTAAATTAGAGAAAAAAAAATGGATGTCTAATTTAATGGTAAAATGAAACATATTTTTAAGTGTAAATTTGACCTACTAAAACTTTGATCCTAAACTAAATACATTTTTTTAAACATATTTCGAAAGAACTAAAGCTAACTAGGTACCAAGTTATTAATTTACTCCCTGATTTTGTAACTAGATAATTGAATACTGAATAGGTTAACAGACAACAGTAAACCAAAAGGAACTAGTTCAGTTAAATCATTAACAATCACTTCGTTTTTCAATTCAACTGTAACGTTATAGTTAATGCCTATCCTTGTACAATATAAATATAGACTATAAATTAAACTGAAATCATGGAATATGAAAAATTCATAAAATTTGAGATTTAGAACCAAATAATCCTACAGATGGAACGGATTTATATTAATTATACTAACGTTTGATTGAGTCAACGTTTCAAAACCAAAAAGTTAAGTAGTCGGAAGACAATCAAATTATGCAGCTACATGATGTGTATACACGTAGAACCTTTTGACTCTTCACAGTTAATTTTATAATTATGCAAATTAGTTCAATCCAATCTAAAAATAAAGAGCACAAAAAATGACCTTAAATTTTATATTAGAAAATAAACAAATATCGTGTCGTATTTAGAACCCTTTGATCTTGAGTCCACATGTATTTTCAAATTATTATTGGTTTTTTTTGTAGTCATCATAGGTACCTATATCATGTTTAAATCATATCTATTAGCTTTTATTTCCAAAGAGAGATATTATTATTTAGTGATAATTTGTGTTTTACCAGATTAGGTAAGTACTTAATACTAAGTAATAATACTTAAAAGATAAGAAAATTAATTATCTTTAAAATATTACTGTTTTATAGCTAATTAATATAAGAGGATAAATATTACATATAATATGGAAGAATATGATCACTAAACAAAAATTAAAATATACGTTAATATATTATATAGGTACCGTTAACCTAACACTACAAGCTATAACAAAATATGTTATATAAGGCACATAATAAATTAAGCTTTTACCTATCATGCCCAAAGTGTAATAAAAATTTCATGTTTAAATTTTAGCTAAAATACAATTGATAAACATATAGATAATAGCTATGTTTCAATAAAACTAATGTTAACGGATAAATAGGTACATTATACTTAGTATTTTTTAAATCTATAAATTTATGAAAACAATATTTTTAATTTGATAATAATTTGTACCTATTATTGGGATATTCACTATTTTAATGATTCCTATATATTATACAGGATGGAAACAAAGGTGTGGTCTCTCAAATAATAGATAGGTACCTATCCCTACTCATGTTCAGTATAATATGTAAAATGCGACATTTTTTTTTTTTTAATCAAAGTGAAATTGAGGGTTTTTGGTGATATCTAATCAAATATTCAAATTAAACAAGAAAAATGTTATCATCAAAATCCTTGTAAAAATCTAATATAAATTGGATTTTCTGGTATCATCCAACGTCTTATAGCACTACAATGGCGAAAACTGTAAAAAAAGGTTCAAAAATCGAGACATATATCAATTCATATTATATTTTTGAAAGGATTTTGATGGTATTATTATTTATTGTTTAATTTGAATATTTTATTAGGTATTATTGAAAACCCTCAATTTCACTTTGATTAAAAAAAAAAAATATGTCATAATTTACATATCATACTGAATACGAATATTATATGAGAGACCACACCTTTGTTTCCACTCTGTATACAATGCAATATTATATATACAGGTAAGTGTATAAAATAACAATTTTATTTAATTAATTATTTATAGATAGGTACTAAGATATATCTAATATTTTCGTTTTATAAACCAAGTTTTAGATTTTCAGTGGGAGCGAAGAATCTATTGGTTGTACAATGATGTTTATTATTATTTTTTTTTTGTAAAATCATCTTTTTTGGACTTTTGGTAGAAAGAGTCGAGTAGAAGTTATTGACTTCAGAGCTTTTTTTGGTAGGAAGTTTATTCTAGATGTGTTTTTTCGTGATTTTCTTAAAAGTAGGTAGGTGCCTACCATACCCAGAAAAATATAGGTAATTTCGTACTACAAGTAGGTACCTACCTATTAGGTATATCGGCTAGAATAATGGCAGATTAACATTTTTTAATAAACTTACCACCTAACTACTAAAAAAATTTTAATTTACAAGTTCTATAATGCCGGCGTTCGAGAATTCTAATATTAAGTTCATTTAATCATTGTGCTGTAAAAATAACTGAATGTAATTTTTTGTTGGTGGTGCTCATTTCTGTGTTATTACCTATATAAGTAGGTACCTATGGAATAGTTGTTTTTTGTGGGTCGTGAGGGGGAGGGTGATTTAGGTAAAATTAAGTAATAATTATTATTCTATTGCACTCGTGAAATTTCGGGCTCTTTTGGTCGATGATTTTTGGGCGCTTATGGGCTATGATATAAAGCAGCTGATTGAGGCGCATTTGACTTGTTTCGGCCATTTTTTTTTTCTGTGTTATTACAAACTCGTTTTGCCAATTCCCGAGCGCGTCAGACGGCGATAACAATGGTACTGTGCGTATGTGCGTTCATTAAATAGTCGTGTCATTGTCATATAATGGCCGTTTTTTAAGTCACTTATTTTTATTATTAGACTTGAAACAGTTACACTGCAGACTTTTAAATTTTTACTCTATCGACAGTATCAAAGGTCAAGAAATTCGATAAGTCGTATTTATTATAATTTGTCATACTTTGTGATAAAGTTTATCAATATATTTGATATATTTTAGACTATTAAACTGTAAGTATGTACCTATACTATATAATTTAATAGTATAATTATTATTTATTCACTTTTGCGATTTGTATGCTGCGCAAGTATCGTCGATTGGGGTAACATTGTCCCATTATTTTATGTTTTTTTTAAATATCTTACACAATTTGAAAAGATATTTTGTTGGAAATTATATATATTTGTATTTTTTGTCTTCATTTTAAGTAAACCAATATATTTAAAAATATATCAAAAGTTTAAATGTATACTTTATATCCAAAAATGTTTTTTTTTTAATTTGGGACAAAGTTACCTGTAAATGGGGTAACTATGTCCCATATGTTTGAACTTATAGAAAAGCATGTATTTAACGATTCAGGCCAATGTTAGACCACTAAATAAAAATAGCAAAAATAACCACATAAATATAAAGTTTATTTTATAACTTTATCTTTGTTTAAAGTTAGCTAAACAATGAAAAAACTTTAATTACTTTAAAATAGCATTATTGCAATTCACAATAACTTGGTGTTTCATGAATTATACATAAATAATTAAAAAACATAACAATATAATAAAAGATTAATAATACAAATGTAATGAACACCATTGTTATAAATTAAGTAATTAATTTGGGAACAAATTATTAGGAACCTTGTGATTTACACAAAATTAGGTTAGCAAATAAATTAAACAATAACTTTATTAAATATTAATCAAATTAGAAAAAAAAAATCAGGAACTCTGTGACTTATAAACTTCAACAAATAAATAAAATAACACAACTTTATAAATTAATAATCAAATAGATAGGTACAAAAGAATATATTAACTAGGTACCCTATGATGTACCTACACAAATTTAAATAAAAAAAAAAAAAAAAAAAAAAATACATCTTTATAAATTAGTTACTTAATAATTTAGGAATACAATGTTACTTTATCAAATATTTAGGTAGGTAACCAATTAAATAAAGATATTCAGTTCTGGAACAGAAAACTGATTCCTTCTGGAAATTTTTGGTGGATTAATTTTCCTTAAAACATCTTTCCAGTCATACAATGACACATCTGGTCTTTGTGGCCATCTCCAACATGTTAATCTCTTTTCCATACAGTCCACCATAACTCCTCTTTCAGATATACTCTGCACTTTTCCGGGATATTTTTCGTTATTAAATATTACAATTACAAAATTATCAACAGCTACGTCCCCTGGATTTAATTGTTCTTCATTAATTGATACATTTGGTTCATACTGTTCTGAAATAACATCATAATGTTACTAATAATGTTTATGTACCTACGTTACATCTAAAACTCGAATTCCGACAATTTGGCTACCTATTATTAAATTAATTATTTGCAAGTACCCACTTATATATTATTAATTGTATTTTTTGCACCTATACCTACATGTTTTTTTAAAAATGATCAATAATATCAGGTTTACCTATTGTTCATTAGGCTTTTAAGTTGTATTGAAATCAATTTTTATTCTATAGTTAAGAGGACGCTATACGCATTAAGAGGTTCTGTATAGTCAATTTTTTAGAAGATTTTTGAATAATGAAAATTTAACAATGAAAAAATTTTAAATACATTTAAAAGTAAATCTAAAAATAGTCTTTTATGTGTAGATACAACATATTTATTTAGTGAAATCACGATATTTGTTTAAGAACTATTTGTGGCTTTATGAACATAGTTTAATCAAAAATTATCATATAAGAGAAATATTTACTAAAATTTCTGATTGAAAAACTTAAAATTTCGAAAAGAAAAAGTTATTTTAACTAAAAAAATATAGTAATATAGTTAGATATAGTAAATATTCTCATGTATCATATCTATTCTGTTTAAATTTTGAATCTACGATAACTAGGAGAAATGTTGGATGTAGACAGTGCAAACGTATTTGAATGTCGTTAAAAACACATGTATTTATGTATTAAAGTATTAATATTATGTCCTCTTAAAAAAACATGGATATTGGAATATTTATTTATGTACATATATTTGAAACTCGTTTTGTTCCGTTTTTTTTTTTGTTAATATTATTTAATCATGGATATTGTATATATATAAATATTACTGATTTTTCTCTGAAATATATTCCGTCAAATATTGATACCTAATAGATTTCAATATTAATATTTCAAAAATAACAATATTATGTACCAAGTAGATATACTTGCCAGATTTAATAAATTGATTTTATCTTGTATAGGTAGGTATACTAGTAAATATTAATTTACTAATTATTACTATAATAATTATTAATTAATTAATTTTTTTTGTTATATATAACTAACAATTTATAATTTCATACTATAATTTAAATAAAATGTATTTAAATTGAGTATTAACAATACTAAAATTAAATAAGTATTAAATTTTACCTACCTGTTCAGCATAAATTATATACTTAAACGTGTAATTTTATTATTTTTAGATATGTTTTTTTGATATCACACAAAAATGTCAATTCTACAATATCGTGGTTCTCAGTTACTCAAGTATACAAGACTTTTCAATAATGGCATTGTCGCACGGTTAAATTCAAATGTGGCTCTATCATCAGATATGGTAATCCAACAAGAATAAAAAGCCTCAGCTTCTAATTATGATCCCCTTAAGGTTGTCATCACAAGAGAGAAAGTAACGTAAAATATAAATATTAAATATAGGTATATACCTATTGTAATTCAATACCTAACAGTGGCGTATTAAGGGGGTTAGGCGTATTCAGAACCAAAAAATATTGAATTTAAAAACTTAAATATCTATAATTATTTTTTTGTAAATAGAATTTTTAAACAATAATAATTGAAAATAGAGTGTGATGACTGAAAAAGTATTAAATGCCCAAATAATGATAATGATAATGACTAAATTTTGGATTCTGAGTGATACAAAAATATTTTTTCATCTTACTATGATATTTAATTGTTTTCTATTTTTCTGTAGGCAATTTATCGACTTACTTACGTACTTTTTTTTACACAAAATGTGATCAGAACGTACCTACATTGAAGTGATAATTTGTCAATTTTTGAAACATATTAGAAAAAACTATCGAAAAAATACAAAGCATACTGGTTTAAATAATGATTTTCTCATAAAACGGAAATATTGATTTTAAATACATGAAAGTTTCACAGAGTACTTATGTACTTTACTCAAGCTTGAAAATAATATAAAAATATTTTAATAATGATTACAATATACCTATATATATATATCTTTGTATTAAAAATGTTTTAAACAAATATTCGAGTTGCCAATTAATTAATTTACCATTTAAAATGATTTTACAAAATGTGCATGGAGTTTTTGGTGATCAAAATTTTATTAATTATATTATTATTATTAGGTTATGGTTCTTAAGTACTTTTATCATTTATTACCAAACTAAGGAATAATCAACTAAATTATCAATTAAAACTCAACATTACCTACGTATACCAAATAATGTTTTAATATTACATTTTACAACTCTCATGACATATCCTGTACCTAGTTTGTTTTTATGTAGTATTTTTGTCAAAGATTGTTAGACTTTTCGTCAGGTATACTTATGCTTAAATAAAAATATTAATAGTTATTCAATACATACAAATCTTAAAATAATCTAAAAATAAAAATCACCATTTATGTACTGTCTATTTTTTTATATTACCGTTCAGAAATCAGGAAAAAAATGTATAATAAAAATATATACCTACTGTTAATAAAGTTATTTTATCACTTGTTTTTATTCATGCTTAAAATGATCACATTTTTGCAATTTGATGCACAATATTTTTCAAAAATATTGTAAAAAAACCAAAATCAAGTGCATTTAATGCTAAAAATTTCGAAAAGTTTAAAATTCAAAGGAAACATTTTGATTAAGTTTTATATACAATAATAGTGTATGGACCACGGAATACTACTCTTCTTTTACCAACAGTCTTTTGTCTGTTAACTAAGCGATTTTGTACCTAAAGATTGTGAAATATATAAATGGTTATCAATATTTTTTGGTCCCTCCAGAAAAAAGTTGAAAATATAAGATACCTACAATAACATATTTTATAGTAACTGCCATGATGGGTTACTTTTATCGTTTAATCGTAGGTATAGCATTGATATTAATATTTGATATCTAATATATTTTAGGTTTTGAGCGGAGTGAGGAATCTATTGGTTTCAAAATTATGTTTGTTTATTTTTCATTTTTCTGGAAATAACTTTTTAGGTAGAACAGTTGAGTAGACGTTTTGGTTACTATATGTATATATACTATACATATTACTAGATATATATATATATATATATATATATATATATATATAAATAATTTATATATACCTATATGGTTACTATATATTACTAAAGTAATGGTGACATCATAAAATTAAAAAAAAATTGTTATAGCTGTTATTTATAATATGAGTTCTACTCAAAATCGTTTTATAAAATGCAATGATATAATATTCCTTTTAAATAAATTTTGTTATACACTATCAGTATCAAACTTGACGAGTAATGTGGTACTAAGGATTTTATGAAAAAGAGACATGCATGAATAGTGCTTACTGCTTTGATACATATTTGTACCCTCTACAATTTACTTTTACCTGTACATAATGTATTTGGATATGAGCTTTTAGGCTTCTAAGGGCTGTGAAAATACAATATAAATGTTTTCACTGAAAAATTCATTTAATTTTCATTTTATACGTTTACAGGTGTTTTTATGTGGAATGTTGAGGGAAAAAGATATTACGATTTTGTTGGAGAATTTGCCACCCTCAATCAAGGACACTGTCACCCCAAGATTATCAATAGGCTATGACAGATCAAGTAAACAAGCTTCATCACATACCAAGAGCAATATTTCATGATTCATTGTACAAACTTAATGAATTTTTAACTCAACAATTTGGCTCTGAAAAAGTTTTAATCATGAATACTGGTAATAAATATTAAAATATTTATTATTACAACTTTTTTGTATTTGTACCTATATACTAATGGAACTCATCATACATTTATTAGTATGAAATTATATTTTGTATATACCTACCCAGGTACCTATTTCATTTTTTTTAATGAGAGAACATTTTTTTATTTTTGATATTTTTATAAAACCTACATTCTATACCATCACTAGTAGATAATCGATAATTAATAATTTAATCTCAATGACTGGAATATTAACAAATATTTAAATTTTTATTTTTTAAGTATTTAATTTTTAGAATAATTTTTATCTATTTTATTTGTATATTGATTTTTGAGATATGCCATTTGTACATAGTTTGTCTAGTAAAATGGCAAATAAAATAAATAAATGTTAAACTATGAATATTAAGTCATTATTAATTATTATTAATCATTTATAGTCTATATTTGCATGTATATTTAAAATTATATTATATATAAATTATATTTCAAACTGCAGAGTTCTGTATATTTTATAATAAATTAATTTTAGGTGTGGAGGGAGGAGAATCCACTATCAAGATTGGAAGAAAATGGGGATATAGAGTGAAAAAAATTTCAGAGAAGCAATCTCAAGTTGTGTTCGCTCATGATAACCTTTGGGGCCGTAAAATTGCTGATATTCCTGCATCGACCGATTCAACTTCTTTCAATGAATTCGGACCTCACGTTCCGGGATATCAAATAAAGCCTTATGATCATTTGGGAAAATTAGAAGTAAATTACTGCCATAATAATATATCAGAGTGTATAAAATATAATTAACTATCAAATTCAACTTCTTTGCCTCTTGAAGACTATTAAATTAATACTTATTTAAGAAAGGTGTAACATAGGTTAATAATTTCAAAATACATCAATTCTTATAAGTATAAATAATATTATATTATCTTATACACTCTAAACGTGAAATTTTAAAATTCATGAAATGAGCGAACTGCTTGGTTAGTAAGACATATTAAATAATATCACCCATCAAATTTATGTTTTAAACATATTTCTACTATGTTTTATATAACATGTTTTTATGTTGAAAATATGTTTAAAAATGTATTTCAAATGTGATTTATACTACAAAAAAACATTTATATGTTCAAAATATGTCACAAACGTGTTGGTAGAAATCATCACATTTCTAAAACAAAATTTACAAAATTACAAATATTTTGGTAATATGAATTTTAATATTTTAGCATTGTTTTTGTAGCATACTTTAGTAATTTATTTTTTATTTTAGTAATGTGAGTTAATAATATTTTAGAATTTATTTTGTTCTATAATTCAAGAATATTTTGTAGTGAAATGTTTCCATTACATTTCTAGAGTAAACATTAGGTACCTTTATTGTATTCATCATATTACAATATTTACTATTTTGTAAATAGTACTTGAACATATTTTAAGAAATGTGCTTATACTCTTAATTTTGAACATAAATTATGTTATTAATGGATACATAATAATATAACTAAGTATTTATAATATTCAAGGGTATAAAAGTTGCTTATGCTATAATAATAATTGAACAATTTAGTAAAATTGTATTTATTTTAATTGTAAATATATAATAAAACAAGAAAAGTATTATGATAAAAATATTAAAAATTTTCTAATAAATAATTGTTCACGTATGTTTCAATGATTACAATACTACCTACTTGGCATAAATAAATATATTATAAATGTTTAAAAAATTATTATTTTCAATTAAAAGGCCGCAACACCAACGAAAAATCGACCTAAAAGCGTGACAAAACTGTGGGATTTTGAAAAGTCGGATTTCAATTCTGAAAACTGTTTTGAATTCATCAGTTTGTCTTCTAGGGATCAATCGAGGCGTTTATTTTAATTTTATTTTTTTGTCATGTTATTTTTCATTAAAAATCACAATTTTTAAACATTGATTATACTTTAATCTGTATTAATAAAGAAAAATGCCTCGATCGATCCCTAGAAGACAGTAAATAAAAGACAATAAAATGTGATACGGGTATGGGGCTATTTTTAGATTAATTTTAAAATGTACATAAATATTTCTAAATTGTTAGATTTTTATTTTTCATAATATTTCTTAAAATTGCCTATACAGAACCCCTTAAAAATCGTAGGTGTTGTGGCCTCTTAATAGATCTTTTATTAAAATTTCATTAAACAAAAAAAAAAGTAAATATTTTGCATTATATAGTAATTATAAAAAAATTAAAATAAAACTTTTATACATTAAGTGTTCTGTTTAGTAGTTCCTAGTAATAAAAATAATGTAGTCAGATTTTAAAGAAAAAAGCAGAACAATAATGTTAAAGTTGTAGTTGAAGAGGCAACTGCAGAATTCATTTTTATTCTATTCTCAATAATTGATTTGAAGCTTGTGCAAGCTCTCATTTTATAGCCGTAGCTATTTCTCTATTACATGTATTTTCAAAAATTTTAATACTTCTGATGGTATCTGAAATAATGTTACAATGGTATAATTTAGTAGGTAGATTTATTAATAATTACTTAAATTTTATTTTATTTATATTTATTTATAACCTATAATATGTAATTAGTGAATACTAAAAGTATTAGTATAAATCAGTATATGAAAATAATTTTTTATGATGGGCGGGGGTGGGTCGCTTAACCAACAAGCAACAAGCAGTAAATTTGTGGGTCTCCATTACAAAAAGTTTGGGAAACACTGGTATAAATTATACTATCAAAATATTACAACTATTTAACTTTGAAAATACTTTTTTTCCTTCAAATTCCAACAAATATTGTTTAAAAAATGTACCACTTAGCATATGTTGCATAATAAGTCTAAAGGTACGGTTTCGGCAACCGGTCGTACCTAGGAAATCAGTCAGTCTTCAAAACAACCAGTTGTATAGACTGACAGCCGAGACTGGTCTCGGCAACCTGTCGCGCCTCGGAAACCGTACCTTTACCGTCTTGGAAATATTTTTTCCAAATAATCTTGATAACTGCTTGATCTAACAATTTAAATTTTGTGAATACAATTTAGGAACAATTTAGAATATTTAAATAATGATAATAACGACAAAAATATTTTTTTATAATAAAAAAAATTCAACTGGTTTAATAATAAACTTAACAGATAATAAATCTTTTAAAAATGGATATATTTCAAGTAAATACAGGCATTTTCTATCATATGTTCTTGTAAGTCATAAGATTACATCTGTTAATATTTCTTTTTAAATTAACTTTACTATAACTCTAACATACTTTGAAATTCTTATGAGTGTATAGTAATTTACCATATAGTAGGTTACCATATAATATAGCTAGTTTTTATTTTTAAACATAAGCTAATATATTGGTTATATAATACACCTATACAAACAAGATTTTAAAAGAACACGAAACTAAAATAATATATTTAATAAATAAGACATTATGTATAATAATGTGGTAATAGTAATTTATAGAAGTTAGAAATTAAATTATTTCATATTATCTGCCAGAAATTTGTTAATTTATTGTAAACGTCTTTTTGAAAAAAAATTTTATAACTGTTTTAAATAAATTTTAATTATAAATTAATTAATTAAAATAATGTATTACTCTTATTATTTTTATATATTTGTAACCTCATGAAAGTCTACGGTCGAAAACAACTTGATACATTTATTAACATTTTCAAAATAATTAAACATTTTTTCTATTTATATATTGCTTTTTAATAATATTAAATATATATTTATTTTATTTATTATATTTATTGTTTTTATAATATAAAGAAATATATATATTTTATATAATAATATAAAAAAAACATGATGTATACTCCGTTTTAAGTACTTATATATACTTGTTGCCTTGCAATTTTTGTAAAGGTCATAGATACTAGCTATATCTACATAACATAACAATAAAAATTATTCCATTATATACAATTAGACAAATTAAAATGTATGAATGAAAGAACTAAAATAAAAAAATGAACTTGATTAGTAATATTTTAATAGGTATAATATAAATTTAATATTTTGGTGACATTTTCATCATGATTTTGTTTTTAGTATCTAATAATATTTTTAATAATTTTTCTTGTTTTCAATAGAAATGGTCCAAACATCTAAATAAATGTTATTTTCTTCATCATTAATTAGAGTATTATCAGTAACATTTGTCAAATTATCATGCATAAAATGATACATCGTTTTTAATGAATCAATACTGTCTGATAAACTTTTAATTTCATACACCAATGAGTAATTTACTAGTCTGTGTTTGAAATTCTAAACAGTTCATCAACAAATAAAATTATGAAATAAATAATTCTACATTACATAATATAAAATATTTTATGTTAAATGCACATAATTACCATTATCTTCATTTGAACGATCATAGTCATTTTTGTAATTTTTTGAAGTTAACAGTTAATTTTGCTGACCACCCCTATAAGGACCTATTTCAAAATTAAACATTTTTTAGATTCATAAAAAACTATTTGAGCTAAATATGAAAATACTAAAGGTGTACAGCATTAAAGTATATACACATTAGGGTGGGCCAAGAAACAAAAAATATGAATAATGTAATTCTAATAGCAAAAAGTTGCAGTTGTACCTCCCAATTATGGGAAAAATTATTTTTTATATCTTTAGGTCATGTATTACCTTTGAAAATATGAAAAATTGGTAAATTTTGTCCATTTTCATTTTAGATTCTGAGCGTAGATGTTAGTGTACGTAATTTGTAATACCTATTATATTACATATTAAATATATACTTATGTTATGATATTATATTATAAAAGCCCGTGAAATTTAGTATAATCTGAGATAATAAAATACTGTCCCTGAACAATTTTTGACAATCACCATATAACAATAATTCTGTTTAATAAAAAAAAAAAAACAAAAATTGGAAAAATTGGTGAATTTTGGAAATTTTAATTTTTATATATATATATACATATTATTTTGAGTTTTCTTGATTATAATAAAAGTGTTTTTATTTAGTGTCTTAAATATTGTAAAATAAGTTTAGATCATTTATTTTGATATCTTTAGGTCGCGCATTGTGCCTGAATTATTTAGATTTTTGCCAAAAATTTAATTTTTTTATTTACGATTTTAGGATTGTAATAAATTATCAACAGCTTTTTGGTTATTATGGAACATTAACTTGTTATATAACAACCCAAAACTTACCATAGGGAGATGGCTGTCATTCAAATTCCACCCTACCCTTCTGCAAATGATAAGGTTTTGTTTAAAAAATGAGTTTTCATTTTTATATTTATGTATTAAAGTGGGACTTCTGTTTAAATGTTGGCATTTTTAATCTTGAATCTAACGTCGCTCTAATATACCCTTCTCGGTCATTTTTCCTACAAACCTTTCGTGCTGATTCTGTAACCAGTTCGACACACCTTTTTACTGTCTGTGTGTGATATGGGAACTTCAAAAACTCCTAGGTAGTAGGTTTTATATAGGTAGTAGTAAGTTTTATGTAGGGTCTCTTTTGTCCTTAGATATCTCTGAATACATTCATTTGTCACACATCTTATCAATGGAGGAGGAGAAGGGGAGCATTTTGACTAGTCTATTAAATCTAAATAGATGAACACTCCAAAGTTCAATTTAGGTGGAAAGAATGCTCTAACAGACACTTTGTTGGTTGTATGATCTTTGAATTTAATTATTCTTCTGTATACCAACTCTTTTGTGGAGTCTTTCATCTGCGGCCATTGGCAACAGCATATTCTTCAGATGTACAAAGACAGCATTTCTTTGGATGACTGGGTCAATGAACTTCAGGAGATCTTCTGAAAAATTTCGTGTTGTCTAGACTTTTTTAAACAAATGACCAGGCCCATGTATAACATAGTTTTTCTTTTTTATTTCAAACTATACTGGTATAAGTCGTGATAATGTATCTAACAAGTATTATTATCTCATTAGAAGGTTCAGTTATGGCCACCTCCCTGTGGCGAGTTCTGGGTCATTATGTAACAAATTAATGTTCCATAACAAGCAAAGAACTGTTCATAATTTATTACAATCCTAAAATCGTAAATAAAAAAATAAAATTTTTGGCAAAAATCTAAAAAATTTAAGCACTGTGCGACCTAAAGATCTCAAAATAAATGATCTAACCTTATTTTACAATTTTTAAGACACTAAACAAAAACACTTAAAAGTTATTATAACCAAGAAAATTCATAATAGTATGTATATAATATATATATAGGTAATAGGTATATTAAAAAAAAAATGAAATTTCCAAAATTCACTAATTTTTTCAATTTTTGTTTTTTTTTTAAATTAAAAGTATTGTTATACTGTGACCTTCAGAAGTTGTTCAGAGATGGTATTTTATTATCTCAGATTATGGTAAATTTCGTGGGCTTTTGTAATATATATCATAACATAGGTACAAGCTTAATATATATAAATGAAAATGGACCAAATTTACCAATTTTTCCAATTTTCAAAGGTAATGCGTGACCTAAAAATATAAGAAAAACTTTTTTTCATTTTTTTCCCCATAATCAGGAGGTTAAACTGAAACTTTTTTTTTGCTATTAGAATTTAATTATCGATATTTTTGGTTTTTTGGCCCACCCTAATACACATATATATTATGGCCCAAAATAATAAAATAAAAATATTGTTTATGACTGGTTTTTTTCCTCATTGCTTGTGTTTAAATATAAACTTTCATAAAAAAAGGGCCGCAAGTAAAAGCTAATATATTTTTAAAATAAAAATCATTAACGTTTTTCTGCAGGAGATGGGATTTTCTTTAAAACTGAGTTAAATTGATTATGATTCAGGCTTAAATTATCCATAAATAGGCCCAAATAAATTTCAACTGTAGAAAAAAAAAAATTAAACATAATAAAGTCATACAATATGTACTTTTATCTTTTTTTGGAAAATGATTCACTGTGACTAGTATCTTGGATCTTGGGCTGGTTTTCAACATTATTTTGAGAATATTCAAGTATTGTACAACCACTGTCTTTAGATAATCCAGATCTATTTGAAGACAACTAAAATAATATATTCAAGTGTAATAACAAGTTAGAAATACATATTTGTTAAGTAGTAATGTTAGGGTGATTTATTAAAATGTATTCACTAAAAGTCATGTAAGGTTCTTACCACTTGTATTATATATATTTGTGGGAAAGGATGGGTCTCTATCTTCATCGTCACCTGAACATTACAACATAATACTTTATTTTAAAGAGAAAAATACACTCAAACCTACCCACCCACATGACTTAAGTATATACACTTTTAAAAAAAAGTACATTTAGTAATAGAGACTTTTATCAGAATCACTTTGTTTATGGATTGAAAGTTCAGGGGGTCTGTACTTATTTGTTCTAGTTTTTTTTAATGATAAGATCTCATCAGTAGAAGAAAGATCAGATGTAATGGTAGCTTTAGCAACTTTTGAACGAGTTTCAATCAATGAGATTTCAGTTTTCACACAGAAAATATATACATAAAATATATTAAACATAAATGAACTATTATAGGTATTTGATATAATATATAATATACTCAAAAGTCAGTATAATTCCATCATAAATATTATATAAATTTACCTATATTATTAGCTAGGCATGTGGTCTTAAGATATTTAAATTAGATTTTTTAACTTTAAATCTCTTTTCAATTAATCTGGCAACATTTGATGATTTAATTAGCCACACACATTTGTTATTGACAAACCAGTGGTACAATTTCAACAGAGTTGCCCAAAAAAGAAATGTACAACAGACCACATCATCAATAAGACTGAAAAATCCAATAAACCTATAACAATTAATTTATATACCATTACTAAAAATATATACAAATGATACAAACTATTTAACATAAAATAATTTAAAGTACGTCGTACGTACCTATTTTAAAAGAGCTACATTATGCATCAATAATAGTCATAATCTATTAGCTGAAGGGGCAGATTGTAATAAAAACAAAGACATAAATTTAATTTAATTCAAAGGAAAATGCATCATTTTTTTTTAAATTTCTGAAGTGTTTATGACTTGTAATGACATTGACAAATGTTCAATAACGTAAATACTAAACTTAGAACATTTAATAGGCAGTGTTGAGCATAGATAACTAAAAATGTATCTGGATAAAGATAAAGATAATTGATAAATAAATATCTAAATAAAGATAAAAGATAACTAAAATTTAATTTATTTGTATAAAAATAAAATATAAACACTTTTTATGTAGATAAAAAAAAAAGATAAAATATTTTAAATTGTTGTTTAGATTCATGTTTTAAAATTAAAACCTTAATTTTATAATAAATTTGTTTGATATAAATTTAGATAATAATAACAAACATTTTTCAATAAATATTTTTAATTTTAAACACCTATATCATATACAATTTTCCTAACGGAAAATACTTTATCTAAAAAATAAAAACTAAAATTTAAATATTTGCAAAGATATAGGTAGATATTTTGCATTTACCTACCATTTAAATTATAATTTTTTTATTGTAGGTATTTGATTTATGGTGAACATAAATGTATTATATTGTTATAATTATGTTAAGTATTTAATAAAATATTACATACTTTTTTTTTTTTTAATTAGGTATTAAATTAAGTGGTCAAGGCAAGATAAGCCTTCTAATAAAGAGTGTAAAGAAAAACATTTTCCCCACTGATTCTTCCTTCTCTTCCACAATTAAAAATGTACATATATTCCACTGCTCATAATTAATGTCTCAGGGTATACTTACCTGATATTAACATTTTTTTTTTTTTAATTTTATTTTAAAAGTAAAACTGGTTCAATAGTTAGGTATATAAAATAAAAATGATTTATAAGCTCTCCTGAACAGTAAACATTGTTAAAAAAAATTATACAAGGTAGGTATTGTGGTTTCACTGACAAACCCAGTATACATAATCAAGGGTATTTTTTATTATTCACCATACACAGTGGATTTATTGAACATTAGATATGTACAGTCAGCCATTTTATGAATGTATTTAATATACATACATTTCACATCTAATATTTGTATATGTATAAAAATAATGATAAATAAAATAAACATGTAAAAAGTTGTAAAAAAAAATTGTAAATTCCAGTGGGACGGATAACGTCAAGCCTACGGCGGCGGACCTTCCAAAATTCACATGTTCACCCATGTATTTTATGTTTATCCACCATAATGCACACTGGGAATGTATCTTAATATTTTTAAGTAGGTACCTAGTTAAGTTTTACCAATATAAAATATACTTACAAAGGACTTTGATATTGGCCTTGGCTATGAAAATTTCAATTGTAACTGTCGTTTTTCAGAAGATCATGATAATTGACAATCCGGTACATCAGTATTGCCTAATATTTAATAAAATAACGTTTATTATTAGGTACCTACCTAATTTAATGTAATATAATAAGTATAATACTCACTTGAAATATTTTTTATTATTAATTAACTTTGGATTTGACTTTTTTTTTCATTTTTGCTTGCTTTTAACTTTGTTAACATCAATGTATGCTTATACTGAATATAACAAACGAATAACAATGTAAATTTATTTAAACTAACGATCTATTAATTAATCTAAATAAATTGAAGATTTTGAAGTTTCAAATTTTTGGCACACACAAGAATTTTTTTGAGGGCGGTCACTGGTCAATATTACAATCCCTCCCCTATAAAAAAAAGTATTGCACAGTATATAGGTACCCCATGGCCCAAGCCTCAGCTGTAACACCCTAAGTACTTTGCAGTAAATTAATATTTTTTAATGCAGTGTTTTTTTACAGTAATCTACGTTATATGAGAAAAATTCAATTTAAAAACATAAATTTAAAAAAAAATTTTAAATTGTGTAAAAATTAAGTTAAAAATGGAAGTTACAGTAGGTTAAGCTTGACAACAACGTTTTACGTCTTTATTTCTTTCAGACGTACTCGTAGAACTGATAGCAAAAGAACGAGCGGTTGGATTTCGAGTTGGTTGATTGCTCATCACTTGGTTTTCTTTTCAAAGTTGTAATTTTGCCTTCTTGTTTTTTCTCCTCATCCGTAAGAACTTTGTGCATTTTAGAACAATATTTTACAATTTAACAATGTTTTGGTGGATGGTCGGATGGACAAACAAACCGACACTATGTGGGTATAATAGGTTTCTATACTATAGTTTAGTGTAAAAGATATGATTTGTAAATTATACAAATTCCATGAAAAATAGTTTTTCTTCAAAGTTTGGCGAAGAATTTCTGCGTGAAATAATTTAGCGATCATGCCTGTTTATTTTGTCATGCTATCGACAATCGTGGTATTATTTATTTAAATAAGATAAAATATAGGTACCTAAGTAAAAATCTATAATGATTATGACATTATAGATAATGGTCAACACTGTTAATAGGCTTACAAACATTTTTGGAAACTAACATTTCATAATAGGTAGGTAGTAAGAAATTTTTATAACAAAAAAAAAAAATATCGATTTTACATGTAGGTACCTATCTAAATGTTACAAATTTTGATGAAATGGATCCCTACACAATTTGCTAGGTACCCTAGACAGCCTTCTTTGGAAATTTAGAAATGCACTTCTGATAATAATTACCTACCTATTGATCATTATACGCAAATGAATGTCGATGCATATTGCGTTAAATTGTTGAGAGGCATAACGACATACGTGAGAGCATACAATAAGTGGACGTCAATCGAGACGACGAACGGGATCTTTTTAACATAAAGGATTAAATTACCAAAATGGTAAAAAGGAGAACTCAAATGGTCTGTCTAAATCGCACATGATAGCAGGTCAATAGCTGAACCCACCAAGACGAACTTGCCCGTATTATTCGTGAGTGGTTAGCGTAGGTAGGTACATTATACCAAGTTGTACCTATATGAATATGATGGAATAATATCAAAATTAATTTTCTCACCTGTAATGCTGAACGCCGAGTAGAAACACTGTGCACAAGTTACGAAAGTTTACGGAAATTCACTCGACGTTTTGTCTGGACGGTGTGTTCGGTGTCCAACTAAAATGTTAATATTATCGACAAAACCAGAAAATACACGGGGGAACACACGCCCGTCCATCGGTAGACGTAGAACAACAGTGTGACGATATAAATATCCGAGTAATTAAATAAAAAACAAATGAAATATTTCAACATTTTACGCATTGTTGTTGAACACGTGCGGGAATACGTTATTATAACTTCACGGTAAAATTCGAATTTTCCCCATTGCGGTCATGCAAAATGTCGATAAGAACCACGTGTAGGAATGGAGATAATGTCCGCAACCGAAGATCCCTTAGATTAATTAGCGGTCAATTAACGGTGAATCATTTATTGGTAAAATATTTTCAGTGACGTAACCAAACACGTTACTAAAATATTTCTAGTCGAACATAAATTGAATATTTCATGGGACATAATATGTCATTTATACTCACATCATATATTATCATGATCTTAAAATTGTGTAAATGTAGTGTTACTTCAACACATAACTAAGAACATTTTAATTAGGTACATATTTCCATGACAAAATAGATTTTTATCTATTTTGTCACGCATATTCCTATAATAATATTATAATGTTGATAATACTAGTGATAAGTACTCATCAATTTAAATCGGTTTAGCTCCGATCTTCTGAATAAATTGCATTTTTAATATTTATTTATTAAAATATAATTGAACGTTTAAAATTTATTTTTTCTTCTAAAATAGGTAGAAAATAATATTATGATTATTAATTATTTTGAGATTTTCTTATACAAATATGTACTGGTCTGAAATCGAGTGTCGTTTTTAGGACGAAAATATCGATAAAACTCACAGGTATCATGTTATTAAGTAGGTAATAGTTATTATTAAATTAAAGTGTAAAAATATGAATGCTTATTTTAAGGAAGTTATAACTTTTGTAAGATTCTATTCCACTAGCTCGATCTAGTGGTATTAATCTCTCTGTACGCAACCTCGATACTACTTAAGAGGGCGTTACACCAATAAATTTTGCTAGTGAAATGGTACTTTCATAATATTTTAAAATGCTACAAAGTCTACAATAAACATTCAGACATAAATTATACACCGTTTGAAAGATGAAAACATTTTCAATGTTTTAGTTGAAATTCGATTTCCAAAATAATATTTTATTTTTGATATTTTTACAATTGAATATATTCTAAATACTCATTTTTTCTATGCTATAATTTACATTTGTTAATATGAATATGGAAAATCGGCTTCCGACAAAATATAGTTTAATTTCTTATCTTTCAAACGATGGTATCATTTTGTTTCCACGTATGTTTAAAATTACACGATATTTGAGTAAAATTGCGTGATAATGTTTTTTTAATAAATATACCTAGTGATTAAGTACACAGCAATATAAGATGGTACTGATACTGCAGGTCTACTTTTAAAATATATTTAAATAATTTTACTTTGTTTGATTTTCATTTTGTTTTTTAATTTTATTAAAATTACCTATAGAAAACCATTTTAAAGTCGGGTGTGTAATGAGCTTTTATATGCTCTTAGGACGCTACACACTTGTTTTTTTTTAAGTTGTGTATAGGCGATTATTAAATAATTTTTAAAAATACAAAAATACAACTGTTATTCAAACGTAATTTAAAATATGTTCCGCGTCTTTACCACTTTTTATTTTTGTATAAACATAATTTTGTTTACAAATTTATTAATTCAAAATAAAAGTTACTGACGTTTTAAAAATCAATTAATTTTTACACTTTTAAGCTTTTATAATTTTTTATTTTTGTAGGTAATAGATCAAAAATCCCAAATTAGATTTACTCAGAAATTGTATCCTTTATCGATTTTGATAATAGGTATTTGAACTCTAAAATCACTTATAAATAGTCCGTACTAACAGTTTCGCGTAAACATGTATTTAACTACCTATAATGAAAAAAACTAAAAAAAAAACAAATAAAAAATGTAAATTAAATACAAATAGTTGGAAATAAATAAACAAAACAAATAATGTATATTAGGTATATGTAATGATAATACTAATAATATATTACTAGTACATATATATATATGTATATAGAACAGTTACGTAAACATTTACATCATTGGTTGACATGACATTAATATTATATTACTTGAGATAATAAGGTTACAATTGTAATGTTTTATTTAAAATTTAATAATTTGATAATTATTTTATTTTTAGAGGGTGTTGGTAACGTTTATACATTGTGCGACAATTTGAAAATGAACGGAATGATATCTACGCCTATTGGATTTACTACACTTGATTCTCGCCAGAATTGATTATTACAGAAGAACAACTTCGTGAAGGAATCGATATAATTTTAAAAACTACCAACGATTATATTGATTAAATATGACATAATTTTTGTATAGAAATATTATCAATGCCCGTATAAAGTAACATGTGATTATTATTGTAAAATCATGAAAAATAAATATCCATTCATTTCTTCCATTAAAAAAAAAAGTATATATAAAAATCAAAGTATGTTAATTATCTTAAAGTACCTAAGTATGTAAAGTAAGGATATATAGTAATACTAAAATATATTACACATTGCGGGCTCTAACGAAAAGTTTAAATCTTGGCATTTTAAAATTATTTAAGGTTTTTAATATTAGCGTAAATTGTATTATATTATAAAAAGAAACATATCTATTAGTCCAGTCAAATTAGAAAAAAGATGTGTAAAAATTCGCCCGTTAACTGAATTTTGGTATAAACTTTGAGTATACCTTCCCATTGAATATTATAAAAGTCCTGACGCCTACCCCCTGTACATAGCCCTCCACCCCTTGAAAAAGGGAGAAATCTACCCTGCCACTATTACCTTTATAACTCGTTAACCGTTGAACTTACGACCAAAATATTAAAAGTATTGAAATTTAAAATTAGTTTTATTTCTTAACAAAATTAAAGTAAAAAAAAACTGGTTAGTGGGGAGTGGAAGCACTTCGCACGTTGGGTAGGATATTGATGATATATTGAATATATATATTGAATTTGAATATATTGGATATATTGAATTTGAAAGTAATGATATTCATTTCTAAATAAAAAAAAAAAGATTCTGAATATTATATAATATAATGAACCAAAAAAGTATAAAAAGTTATTAATAAGTATTGGGAATTGAACCGAGAACCTCGCTCATGAAACACCATTGGCTGCAAGTTACTAAAGGAACATAGCAAAATCACTAAATTTCAGATTGATTTGAGGTTTTAAAACCTAAAATTAGTTCTATTATGAATTAAATGATTTACAATTAAAAATTGCTATAAATAGCGCAAAATTAGAAAACAATTTCCAAAATTTTTTGCCTTCATAATGTGCAAATATATGTATTTGGTGAACATTTCAAATTTATAGATCCTTTATGTCCCGAAAATTCAAATACAATATCACATCGAAATATCAAAAAAATTAAAAGGGTATTAAAAAAAAAAAAAAAAAAATTGAAAAGGCTATTTAAAAATATTATACGTACCAATTTTTTTTTTTTTTTTTTGTGTAGCTAGAATGACGTAATATTAATATTATATTAAATTTTCAGGTCTTCAAAAGTTAAATTAAGTCTATTAGGAATTAAATGTCTCAAATTTGCATGTTGCTATAAATAGCCTAAAAATGGGTAAAGTTTTTCTACAATTTTTTTTGAAGTTATGACAAATTTTACCAAAATCGTGTTTACCGATTTTTATGCTAATTTTTTGATAGCTTTTTCTTACGCGTTTATAGAAAAATTAAAAATCTGATAATAACCTCTCTGAAGTACCAACTAGATGTAATTTTCTACTAGAAAATAGTGCTACTTATAACAATCGGAGCACGTCTTCTACTTATAGAATTTTTGAGTACAGACATAAAAATAAAAATAAAACACATCATCGTAAAAATACATTCCTAGCTTCTCTCAGAAACTAAAAAAAAAAAAAATACGACCCTACAGCATAGATAATTATTAATTATATCGTAATATATTATTAATTAATAGGTCTATTTAGTCTAATATTAGAAATTACAAAGTTGTGATAAATATTTTGAACATATACATTTTGTACATGATCAGTTGATTAGCCGAAGGCAAGTAAATATTATGTCTTCTTAACACATCCGCTTTTTGAGGGTTTCTGAATAGAACATTTTTTATGAAGTTTTACGAAAAATGAAAATTTAACAATTTAAAAAGAAAGTTTTATCCATTTTCTTCCACTGTCCATTTTCGTCCACTACTATTTTCCTCCGAAAAAAGATCTGTTCTAATTTCCCCCACAGATTATATATGCCGTACCAAAAATTTTTCAAAGAAAAACTTGCATCGGTCTTTTACATTTTTATTAACATACAAACATGTTATAAATACGTAATAAAAAACTAGCTATAGCTTATAATATTATCTAGTGTCCAACGTAGCATTTTTTTGATAATTATTTTAAAAATCAAAAAATTCATATTTCAACACCTCATAAAACGTGTAAAAAGTACAATATATATTAACATCTGCTACGTAGGGCGCTGGATACTTTTGTTCTCTGTAATTTCATCTTTCTACGATATTCTCAAGTTGATAAAAATGAAAAATGTGCGTAAAAATGTTAATTTTTTAAACAAATGTCGTCATTACACGATAATCAAAATGATATTGACACAAAGTACTTTTAAATTATTTTAAAAATATATTTTTATTTTTCTAAAAATCTCTTTAAAATTTTCTATACAAAACTCCTTAAAAACCGCGCGTAAAAAGTTCTCTTAATAATAACATAATAATATAACAAGCTACATGTTGATGTTTTTATTTATCATTTGTTTTTCATTTTGTATTTCTAAGATGTTTGTAAGTGGACAAATACTAAAAATGCTAATACCTACGAATTTTTTGTTTAAAATTTGTTGATCAAATCGGCATGGTTTTCGTCTATAATTTCTTATACGTATTATGAATAAATTAATTATCAATATATATATTTTAGACCATTTTCTACTTTCATACACATTTGAATAGATATAAACAATGTGTAAAAAGTAGATTAAAAAAAAAAAAAATGTTTATCATTAATAATTACTACCTATATGAGTACCCAATTAATATTTAGTATATTCAATACATTTATTTTCAATTATTATTTCGGCGGCGTAAACCGTCTGACAATGAAATGTTGTAATACTTTAGTCATTGCGATATGTACTCGAAAAAAAGCTATTAAATATTTTCAAGTATAGGTACTCTTGAAAATGCTTATTTTAAAACTAGACTGTAACAAGGAGATAAATTAGGTATAAACGTCTAATATTTAGATGTTATATGGGTGTTAATTATTTGGAAAACGGCCGTACAATTTCATGAAAATAACGTTCGAATATTGGTCGAAAAATTGATGGAAAATTCAAAATGAATGTGCGATTTACGTATTTTACGGTCTAAGATGAAAAAAATAGTAGAACTCTATACTCATACTATATATACCTATATAGTGACACCTAAATAATTATCCGTAATTAAATGGAACGTTTTTTTTTTTTTTTTTTTATTTAAAAAAAGAAATGGTATTTATTAAAATACTTAATTATTACGATATAAAGTATTTGTACTTTTTTTCATGTATATATTATATATATATATGGATTTCAATAAGTACCATAAAAAACATATATTTTACAAGTCGATCACTTAAAATAATATTTCAAACGTTACGTTATACGCTTGTGTATATATTATTATTATTATTATTATTATTACCTATTATTATTTCTCGAATCAGAAAATAATTGCCATTTTTTTTTTTTTATATTTTTTATGTCACTAAGTAATTTGTTACATTTCGTTTTTTAAATTTAGTAGATTCGCGTAAGCTTACGTATAACATATATACCTACGCCATATTAATGCGTGCGCAGAGGGTTATAATATCATGACCATATTATAGTCGTTTCGTGTCGTATACATATGTCCGCTTGACCGACAGTTTACGATGATCGAATTAACCAGCTTACTGGTAAACGGTAATGGCTTCAACGGTATGGTTACATAAGGGTCGTTTGCCTTTAAATTCCATAAAACGCAGTGAGTATATAGGTTTATATTCCATAATCTTGTTTGATACGTACCCAGTCAAGAGTTCACCGTCAACGCGATCGTTTGTCGTCCATATAATTATTGTAAATATTTCTGTGTGTGTGTGTGTGTGTGTTTTTTTTTTCATTTATAATATATGAATATATTAAATACGTAAATTACAATATATTTGATTACGATATTTTAATATTTTAATTTTAAATTAAAATTTTTTAAATATTTTAATTACAATATATATATATATACATCACAGGATTTTTTTTATTCGACATAATTATTAATATTACATTTTATCGATAATTGTCGGACGTGTAAAACCTACACGAAATGTCGACTAACGATTTAGGGGGATTGGATGGACCAAGTGACGAAGATGCGATGAAACAAAAAATGTTGGCTCTAAAAAAAGAGAAAAAGGTATGTATTATATATATATATATATGAGTACCTACAAATGGAACGAGTGGTCGACGCGTACATTTATTTATTCTCCTCATCGTATGATTTTTAATTTTTTCATTCTAAAAGTAGGTAGATAAAGAGCAGCACAAGCGTGAATTTTTTCCTACAATTTTCGGTTTTGACCTTTAAAATTGTCTGAGTATTAATACTATTAAATTAAAGAGAAAAATGAGCTTTCAACGTACCTATAGGTACTATAATTTACAATAATTTTGAACAATCGATTATGATAAGGTATATGAATAAAAGGTAAAACATATACCTATATTGTATGCAACTTTTTATTATCATTATCATAGTAGGTGGGTAGGTAATTGAAAGTATTTTCTGAAGAAAAGAAAACACATTATTTTAAAATCAATCAATTTATATAATATAATTATAAATTATAAAGTCGACTAATATTAAGGGGTTTTAGTAATGAATATTAGAGAGGTTAGTATAGGGTCACCATATTTGGAAAATTAAAAAACGGTTACCCCTACCTCCCACTGATTCTTTACTCCACCATTCTATAAGCTTTTTAGCTATGATATCAATAAATACGCACATTTTTTAATAGCCATTTTAATTTTTCAACATGTATTAATTCGGTATATGTATAAACATTGTACTTTTTTAGGGAGTAAGGGTCTAAATACTTCAAATTTTCACCAAAAAAGTAAAAAATTATAATATTATTATTTATTCAGAAGATCATTTTATTATAATATTTAATTATTACTTAAAATTTTCAAGTTTTTAAATTAAATATTTTTAAAATATAAATTTGTTCTCATACTATATTATTAAAATATACTGAATATAATATAACAGACAGTAATGTGCATGTAATATACACCGTATAGCTTCGCTCAGAACCGTATTTGTCGAATGCAATGATCCTTTACTTTTAAATTTAAATTAATAATAATACACTATCCCCCTATCCCCTAGGAACACTTTCTTCCACTTATATCTTAACCAAAATGCGAAATGCTTGCCGGCTTTTAAAAGATTTTTTTCACAAAATTAAAAATTTAAATACTAAAAACCACTTATTTTATTAATTTTCCACAAACTTAAAAATAAATAAAATTATGTTGTTTATTGTTGAGATGATATCGTTAGTTCATATTCAATAATTTTCGAAATTATCCGTATGTTGGTGTACTTTTGATGGTTCACTGTACCAGTTAATATAATAATTAATAATTATTGTATATTATAACACAGGGGTGGATAAGTAGTATTTTTGTTACAGGGGAAAATTTTAAAGGGGCCACCAAAATGTTAAATAAAATTGCTCCTTTCGCTCGCATTACATATTCAATAAAACAAGTTTTATAAAATATATTTTTAAAAAAATATTAAAATATTAATTCTAATATTCACATACGAAAAAAAGTATTTTACAAATACAATTTTATAGTAAAATATATATTTTATGTATGTCAGTATCTACTCAGCATATTATGTTAGGTAACACTTACCGTACATTTTAACAATTTTACAAATACCACAGAATATTCTGTGCAAATACTATATGGGTAATGTAAGACGATTTTCGGAGGATTAAAAATTATTTTTAATAATTTGTTTAAACATCATATCCCAAAACAGTAGGTTTTTCCATCAAGTCGATATTTTTCGGCATTTTTAAGTGAATCTTATTTTGTGATTATAATTTACTATTTGAAACTAATTCCATTATTTTAGAATTTCCAATTTTTTTGAAAAATTGAAAACCCAATTTCTTTGTAATATTTATATACGAGTATTTAAAGTATGTTAAAAACACATCTAAAAAGTATTCAGAATACTTTGAAAATTGTATATGGAATACCATAAAAATACTTAAAAAAGCATTTAAATACTAGTAGGCACCTATCCTGCAAATACATCTTGTATTCGAATTTCGAATACTTGACAAGATTGAATATAACTATAAGTACATAAAAGTAAAACATAACAAACTAACAGAATATAAGACACAAGGGAATATATTATTAAGTTAATATTTTAAGACACGATAGAACAGAAAAATTAAAAGAAACGCGTAGGTAAGTACCTACGCGTTGTAGTACCTTGCAAATTTTCTTTGCAAACTTGCGATTCGCAATAAATATGTAAAACCCATTTTAAGTTTTAACCGTCCACTCCACCTGGGGTGAAATCGGTCATTTATCGGTAAATGGATAGGTATAAGAATATAAAATAATGCGTAATAATACGGTAGGTACAATCAAATGACAATAATAACACGTGTTTTATAAAATGGATATTAATAATACCTATAGATTTTATTGTATTATTATTATTTTATGTATATTAAAACACAAAAAAAAAAAACGAAAAAATGGGTGGTACCGATGTGACCACTAACAAAATATAGACGAGGGCCCACAGGGAAAATCCCTTTTTGACCTATCCACCCATGTTATAACATATTATATTATTATACTTTTATATAATAAATTGCGTAATGTGCACAATAAGCATGTCTATATGAAATGTGCCTAAAAAAAACCATAATCTATGTCTGTTTTAATAATAATAATATTTATTTGCGAAGAAATACAAGAACGTACCTATACAATAATAATGAATAAATTATGAAATGAATAAAATAATGAAATATTAATATTACTTTACCCCCATATGAGGGCAACAAAATGTACCTATGTAGGTTATTTTCAAAATTCGTATACAAACTTATTTCTCTCTCTCTCTCTCCCTCCTTTCTCGTCTTTACACAAATTATCATTATTATTTCGACTTTTCGAATCGATCGAATTTTTAAAAAATTAAATATTAAGTATACCTGAATATTATAAGTTAAATATTACTGGTAGCTTATTGTTAGGTACATTCCCAAACAATGTTAAATCACTAATTTCTATAAAACGATTCTAAACATATAAGTATTACATATAAATATGTATGGGTGCATTGTATCTATTAGATATCTATCTACTTTTAGAGAAAAAAAAATAGTAAAATGTTTTTAACGATATGTAAAATGCCAATTTATTTTATGCAACTAAAATAGTTAGTATGTGATAATTTCAAGTTTTTAGGACCATTGTTTTCAGAATTACCTATATATATTTTTTCTTCACTTATTACTGAAAAAAAATTATCGTTAACAAAATTAATGTATTATCTGATACTTTTTTCGACTTATTTTATATTGTTTTTATCTTTTTTTTTTTAATTAAAAAATACAAACGTAATTATTTAATTTTTAAAATGTTAGAGAAACTATAGTTTATCCTATTTAAGAATTTAAATTGTATAATATTTTATTTCAATATTGATATTATTACGACAGTTTGATGATTGTTGCATACCTAACTCCATTTCTTTGTTTCATAGTTTTCCGAAGAACTTATTGCTCCAAAAGAAATACATAACAGTTCATGCATTTAAATGTTTAAAATTACAATTCACTGATCTTTTATAATGTTCATAAAACTTTGAAATAGGAAATGTTTTTGTTACCGATGCATTAATTCCAGAAAAAATTGAGTATTCTTAAGTTTTTTTTTTTTAATTAGTAAATAAACAGAGTACCTAAATGCATATTTATTGTTTATTTCAAGATCATAATTTCAGATAGGATATAATATTAAATATTAGTTGTGTTTACTGTCTAGTATATTTCAGAAAACATTCTAATGGTTTAATTTTAAATTACCATTACCTATTTTACAAATGATAAAAATGCAGAATTATTGTTTTGAATTTTTTCTCTACCTATATTTAAAATTTTCATTCTGATCAAAAATCTATAATAACGCAGGTACTTATTTAGTTAAATTGATATTTTTTCATTTCTTATTATTCACATTATATAAATGTGTTTTTTTTTTAAAAAAACCGACCAATTCGGTAAAATGGGACAAAAAGTGTCCCGTTGAATGTTTATAGAGACAACGGGATGTAATGATAAAAAAAGGGACAGTGCAGTTTTATACGAGACTTATGGTAATTCTAGTTTAGGACCCATCTTCAAACCACACTTTTAAACTATTGTTGTAAATTGGAACAACTCATGATGATCTATTTCGACAGATAAAAATTATACGGATGCTGACCGTGATCGCTTACTTGATATCTGTGTCTACGGTGGCATCCATGTTGTCAGCTTATTATATATTTGTATGGGACCCACACGCCACAAATGACACGAAAACGCCAAACGCGGAAAGGAGAACGATGGCATTACAAAGGACGAGTAGTGAATACCTTATCGCAAATCCCGAACATCACCACTACTCAGGTAACGAATCAAATAATATCTATAGGTACTTATATTAAACGTGATATTTACAGGTTTAGAAATCGATAGATTTAAATTTTTCTAAAATTGTTCTTAAAATTACCTATATGAAATCCTTTAAAAACCTGCATGTGTGTAATGTCTTAAAACGTTAAAAAAATGTATAGGTATGTTATATAACAAATAGAGATCTTTTTCAAATAAAAACATTTAAAAATTAGGTATTTATATGTTATATGTATATAACATATAACTTACAAGATGTAATGATTTTATTTTATAACGTGTAGATTTTTATTTTTCATTTGATGAGGTTTTAAACGATATTATGGCTTTTGTTTTTCTAAACATTGACATTTATAATTGCCTATATATTAAAAAAACCCACTGATTCCAAAAGATTCATATATTATTCTTATTGTTTTCTAACAAATAAATATATGTAAAAAATTTACATTGAGATGCAGAGCAAATTTTTCATTCTAGATCAATGTATATGATTAATTAAGTAATTAATACACAACATCAATAAAGTGTCGATTTTACATAGTTAATTTATATATATATATTTTTTAAAAATTAGTTAATAGCCACTTTGTACCTGAAGTATTGAACAGTCCCGAGACCAACGAGCATGCCGCCAATTCGGAAAAGTCAATTACATTTCAATCAACAACTGTAAAATCTTCGACGTCTTACACAAAAATGACAATTGGTAACGTTTCGGAATCGTTTACATTGAGTAACAATAATTCGTAATCTCGCATTGTATCGGTTAGAGGTTTAATTTAATTTTAAGATTTAATATATGAAAAAAAATTATAGAAAAATCATTCACAGTGACAATATATATTATTATGTATATTAAAATGATTTATTTAATTATTATTTACAATCAAAACAGGCTAGCCCAATACAAGCAATATCACCTGGAGCAAGATTACAGTGTAAAAGTCAAACACCAGCATACATTTTTGTGCCAAAATTTATGTTTAGAATCTAAAAGGTAAATAGTGAAAAAGATTTTTTTATTAAATAATTTTAAAAAAGAAGTTTTGAAATTCGACTCTATAATGTTAAATGAAAAATGAAAAAATAAAAAGCCAGAAAAGCACTTTGTACCTAGGCCAACCGGTAGGATATTGGGGGTAGAAGTTGGTTCATCGTCCCTTCGGTTCTCGGACAGGATAGTGTATTATTATTATATTAGATTTGAAAGCAATGATAAATCAAACAAGTGTACGATCCTGAATTTGGTAATTATAACAAATAGCTCATTAATTATAAGATAAAATATAGGTATATATGATATATATAGATTTATTTGGTTACTTTTTTTTACTGTTTATAAAGTCGTTTAAAATCGTTAAACCATTAATTTTTAATATTTTGATGAGCACCTCTTATAATTTCTTTAGATATAATTACTTATCATTGATTACTGATTAGTATATTATATATTTTATGTATAATGTATACACTATAATATAATATCTATTACACATGTATATATATATATATATATATGTTATCTGTATACTATAGTTAATATTATTATCTAAATATTATATTTGCAATAGTAAAACCAGATTTTCATCACTATTGAATATTGAACTACATTAATATATTTCATTGAGACTCCATATTCCGGTGACCGATATTAATTTATCTATAACACAACCGTAAAATTATATCAATTCGCCTGTTGTATACTGAATGTACTATGTGTGTTTAGTATTTCTAACCTAAAATGTTAAAATAATAGGTAACTGCACAGTATACATATTATTATGTATTGATATGTAATGTATTATACAATAGATTATTGAATAAAAAGTAAATGCACTGTATTATGTATGTACACAATTAATAAGCATTTTCCGTACACAATATTGAATTTTAAGGTAATAAAATATCTCTATATTTAAAAGTATTATATAGGCAATATCTTATTACATATTATTTTTGCCGGACTGTTTTGTGCTCGTGTAATTCGTAAACGATTATTATTATTATTAGTGTTAGTATTAAAATCACGGGGAGCTATCACATCTACCCGCGTGCACTTATCAACGATCTAAGAATGTATATTTTGTAAACAAATGGACGATTATAATATAATTTCATCAGAACATTGTAATACGTACTCCAATGAAATCGTAGCGAGTATAATATTATAATAATTATTATGATGAAATAATCGAAAATCCTCGTGACGGACAGGCAATACAAAACGCCTGTACGCACGAAGGTTCTCGAACATTCTATAAGGGAAACTTCTAGACGTTTCCGTGATGTATAGCGACAACACCGCAACCACCAGTTGTAGCAGAGTGCACGTTGTATGACATACGTATATGTGTAAACATGTTATATATATATCTATATACATAATATAGATGTACATGGAAGAAACCACACCGGACATGGAAAATGTTAAAAGTACAGGGGAATTGCCTATGCCCAATTATTAAATAAAATAAATAAAAAAAGAAAAACAGCACCCGTGTTGTGCGTTGGACATCTGAAGAAAAACGAGCGTTCTATACGTGTATGGAATAAACTAGAAAAATCAACATACTTGGCACGATCGCATGAGTCGGCCAAGTTAACGTTTACTACAGAATATGCCAGTAATAGAGCAATCGGTGCAGTTGTGCATAGCGATTATACGATACATATGATTTCATAGTCGTAAGCTAAAAACTACAGAGCAACGCTATTCCACATACGATAGAGAACTACTAGCTAGTACACGATAGTTGCAGACATTTCATTCACTTGTTAGAAGGCAAGGACTTTACAATTTATGCAGACCACAGACCGACAATAAAAACTAGAAAAATCATCGGAACGACGGCAACGACAACTTTCATTTATATTGCGATTAACCACTAACCATCAACACATTGACTACATTTCGAGAATCAAGAGCTATATCAAGTAAGTACATCAGACCCAATAGACCCAGTAGAAGGATTAGCCAACGCGCCACACAAAGACTACACGTTAACTGACACTAGTCTAAAAATTCAAGACATGGAAATAGAAGGTGGCCGACGAATTAAAATGTGACACATGTACTGATAAAATACGACCAATCGTACTATCATCATGACAAAGAAAAGTGTTTGCAATACGATACACAACTTCTTTCACCCTGGTGATGAAAGGAACCCTTAGTCTAGTTAAACAGCGATTTATGTGGAAATCGACGAAAAATGAAATAACATCATGGATAAAATGATGTGAAAAACGCCAAATCATAAAAACATTTAAACATATAAACACACAGTCCGCCCAATTGGCAATTTTAATCCACCAAATGGTCGTTTCAAACATATACGTATTGTTATAGTCGAACCATTGCTCCCATCTAAAAGTTATAAATATTTTGACTATGATTGAGATAGGTTTACAGGGTGGATAGATGCAGTGCCTATACAAGACATGACTGCAACAACATGTGCAAAGTTGCAAATACAAAATTGGATTGCAAGATACGGAGTACCCAATAGAATAATAATAAGTTAACGATATTTTTTAACTCGTTAAGTTAAGTTAATTGAAAATAATATAAGCTAAGTCAAGTTAAACGTTACTCGTATATTTTTTATTAACTTTTAAAGTTAAAAGTTAACTTTGAAAAAAAAGTAACTTAACTTAGTTAAAAGTTAAAATTTTCTAATTAGGAAAAAAAGTCGATATACCTATTATACCGTAAAAAGATAAAAAAGGATGGTTATTCTTTAAGCTCAAAAAAACTACTCGGGACTTCTTTTGCCTTAAAAAGTGTATACGTATGTAAAAATTAAAATACAACACGTCATATTTTCAAAACCCATGCATAAATAAGAAATCAGAAAATAACTTCTAACTGCCAAGATACCTACATTATTGTTTGAATCACACTAATGTAGTGTAAAATAAGCAGTACCTACTACTTCAATATATTTTTTATACTGGATGGACATAAATACTAGCCTCCGTGTAGTTAAAAAGACCGGGCTCAGCCCAATATTCGTGAACGGCCAACGTCTCGGCGTGTGCGTGAGTGGTAGGTACATCGATTATTATTAACGAACATGCTATTCTAGGTACCTACTAAAATTGCGTATAAGTACCAAAAAGTTAAATCCCATTCAACAATTTGCATTGTTCTTCGAGCAAAATTTAACTTAATTTAGGTACTTTTGTATAAAGTTAACTTGAAGTTAACACGTTAATTTTAATAAACAAGTAACTTATTAAGTTAAAAGTTAATCTGAAAACAATTTAACGCGTTAAGTAACTTAATTAAAATTAACTTAACTTTTTAACTTAATTTTAACTTTTAACTCGTTAATGCCCAGCCTTGCTATTAGGTATATAATTTGAGTCAACATTATATAAACAATTTATCCAAAACATTGAGTTTCCAAATAATACGTTCATCACCGTACCATGCACAAGCCAACGGAATGATAGAAAGAGTATATGGAACACTGAAAGCAGCTATAATACGCAAAGATAGTGCTCATTGGTCTGAAGAACTGCTTCTTATTTTATTAGGGCCGAACTACGAGTCTACGGTCAAACACTTAAACTACCAGGACAATTATTTTTTGAAAAAATTAAAAAACATACAAAAAACCATTAGATTTTATAAAACGATTTCAATTGCAAATTTCTAAATTAGCTCCAATATTATACCACTATACATCATCATAAAATATTTTGTTTTTAAATCAATTGGTAGAGAGTTAAAATTTACAGAACCTAAATAATTAATGAACTTTTGAGTAAAACTTGTATTAGTGTATATCACTTTAATATCAAATAATATTTTTTCTCTCGTAGGTTTATCATTTCTGTTTATAAAAGAAACACTCGATTTTTTATCTACAAACATGATAGCGTTATTTTATACTTATAAACATATATAAGTAAGTATGTTAAATTTTTTATAGTTTGAAAAGGTAGACCCAATGAGATAGTCTTTTTTTAGACATATACGAATTATACTATTTTGTAGTATTCTTGGAGGATTTAAAACATTCTTAGAGGCACCACTCCATACCGTACTATACTATATTGCATTATAGATTGATATAAAGAAAGATAAATTATTATTAAAGTATAAGGTAAAATTATATATTTTAATTTATGAAATTTAAACATTATAGAACATTTTATTTCATTTTCGGGCAGTTACAATTGGATATATTTGGACACTTATGTATAGTAATTTATTTAAACGGAGGTCAAATAATATTTATTGAAAAAATCATAAACATTGTTTTGGTATTGTTTAGTCATAATTTTTAATATTTAACTATTTTATTTACTCTTTTAAAATTGTATTCTGTTATATATCTTAGACTTTGTTATAAATGTTATATATCCCAAAATTGGAAAAACAATTTAAAAATATTTTTACATTAACGTTATACTTATATCCGTTTTTATAACAATGTTTTAAAAACAAGAATCAAGGTAATCCAAACATAGTTTAAAAAATATATAAAATACTGGTATGTAAAAGGAATACTATGACTAAATTTTTAAAACCAGTATTCTAAATCACAATGAAATTTTTTTGAATCCTGTATTTTAAATTGAAATAAAAATCGAAAATATAAAATACCGGTATGCAAAGTTAAAGCCGAAATTAAAATTTTTTGAAACCAGTATTTTAAATCAAAATCGAAACCGAAAAAAATGTAAAACGGCTAATTCAAATCGAAATAAAAACAAAAATATTTTTTTCGGTTTCAAGCTGGACCATCTTGTATTAGGCTGATAAGGGTTTCGGGTTCCTAAAAATGTTGCTATAAAACCTATTATTTTATAATATAAACAGATTGACAAAGATGGTCTTCTTTCATTCAAAAACTACCTATTCCATTTTACTAAAGTCTCTTTTTATCTTTTTAGAAAGATATTGAACTAAATTAGAAGACAAAAATAAAGATTTTTAGAAGTAAACGCATAGTTTGTTTTATTAAGTAAATTTTAGCTATTCTACGGATATATAATATGGCGATTAGCAGGTACTTATAATTTGACAATTATCATGTATTCGTACGTGTAATACGAAATTAATTTTATACTCTGTAAAATATAATATTTAAGAAATGAATCGGTTTACAAAATATTTTATTACGGTATTTTATATTCATTGTATTTTTAAAAATATTTTATAAATGTTAAATGTATCTATAATTTAACCAAAATTTTAGAAAAACATTTAGGTATTATTGGCTTTTATTGACACGCTAAATATTATTTGCGCATATTTGGCATTTTTAACTACGAAAAATAGGCCCAACATCGCATTATAATTAGCCTAGGAATAAATAGATAGGAATAATAATAATAAGTATGATACACGTATTTTTGGCGTTTTAAGTATATGTGAAATAATATGAACTATACCTACCATGTATACCATTCTATACCGTTTATAATTATTTCCACGGTGTTCGATAAAGATTAATATAAAAAATAATAAAAATAATTTCAATATGTAGGTAGTAGATATATATATATATATATATATATATATAGTAAATGATTATACCTTTTGGTTATTATAATACATTTTTATGTCCCATAGCAAGGAAAAATCATTTATCTTGTCATATTGCGTCAACAGTTATCAACGTTTTAAATAAATAGTATTTCTTATTTACTATTTTTCAAAAATAGATACAATAACGCATTACGTTAAGTTAACAAGGAAATACGAACAGTTCCTTTTAAACAACAGTTATTGTAAATTAAACGATAATGAATTATCAATTTCATTGATATTAAAAATTTAAATTTAAATTGTAACGTGACGCATTTTTGATACACATTTCCATCACCAGCACCCGTGCGAACACGGCGACAATATTTAATTGTCAATAAATTGTCGTATATTTTATATTGTATAGGTTTGTTCCAACACGGGATTTGGGACTGGTTGTGGACTGGTTGGTTTACTGCGCGTGCGTTCACGTGGACTCATCGTGGACTCGGAGCTCTGTTGGAACGCATTTCGGACCGTCCCCGATTGAAAAATATAGATAAAAAATTAAACTGTCTTTCCTTAAATTAAAACAGTATTTTCAGTAAAATCACTGCATAATAATATCTAGGTAGGTACTTTCCATTTTGTGTACTCGTATCGTTGTGTAGGATGTTTGTTAATTACAATTAATTACATTAATATCATGACAACAAAAGATAATAAAAACAGTTACGTTTAATACGTGAAACAACATATCCATATATTATAATATATATATATAATATATGCTAGCTGAATAACCTGGCTTCGCTCGTGTGCAGTTTTTTGTGTTACGTATAATTTATTTATTTTTTATCAGTTTTTATATTACAGGTTGTTTTTAGATGTCTTGACCCTGGGTTGCCCGTATATTGTAACAACCAGAAATGGGCAAAAATTTACTATATTTTAGTATAATTGTAAGATACAATTCTTATCGAAAAAATGTTAAAATTGTATAGATTTTTAGTGGAAAAAAATGTTTTTGGATCGTTATACGTATTATTATAATTCTTCTTCTTATTTTTTTTTTTATCTTTTATTCATCTCAATATCTCTTTACAAACTGTATTTTTTGTACTGCCTTTTGGGGCTAAAATGACCACACTATACTGGCTGAGCTAACTGTAGAACATGCGACATAGAACTGGCCATGCGAAAAACATTCTTCTTTCAATTCAATGCCAGCCGTGCTCAATGATTGTCCTTGAGACTTATTTATAGTCATAGAAAAGCAAACTTTGAGAGGGAACTGTATTCTTTTCAACTCAAAGGGATAATCAGTTGGAATTAACGTTATTCTTGGGATGAAAACTATATCTCCTCGAGCACACCCAGTGACAAACATGGCTTCTATTATATTTTTGTGTAGAAATTTAACTTACAATCTAGTTCCATTACACAATTTAGGTAGGTGAAGATTTCTTAGTAACATTACAGGTGCTCCAATTAATTTCAAGGATGAGTTTTTTGTGATGGAAGACCAGAAGGCTTCAGAGTATTAAGAAATTCCAAAGGGTAATGGACAGCGTCATCCGTTTAGATCATTCAATCAAAAGATCTATATTCAACAGCTTTTTCTTTAAATGCACTTAATAGAATTTCATTGATTTCGGCTGCCTTGTCGTTCTTTGGAGTTAAGATAGTTCGCTCGTACAACCATTTGGTGGTTTTCATCTTTAAATCATCGTCTTTTTCATCATGCAAGTGATAGTAGAGTTCAAAAACCAAGAACATAGTTTTCATTCCTGATGAATTATATAATTATCTAAAATCAGGTGAAATAACATGATATTTATTGAAATCTCTTCATTAAACTAGAAAATATATTGGACCAAGACCTATATAACTATACCTAATTTGTAAACATTTTTACTCTTATTTTATTAGATAAAGTATAGTTAAATAAATACATATTAAATATATTGAAAAATAAACAGCCTGAACAAACAGATTCATTAAAATATAGCAACAAGACCTGTCCTGAAAAACCTTCATTCTGCAATGATATGTCAGAAAATTCTGTGTGTCAGGTATTATCAATTATATATATTAGGGTTGGTCAGCTTCTGCACAATTTAAAATTTATTGTTTAAAAGTATATTTTTTTGTTGTTTGTAGTATATTATTCAATGATTTTTCCATTGAATTTTCAATTAAAAATATTGTTGAATCATCTTGTTTCATTTTTGAATATAAAGAAAACTTAAAACCCTTGTTTTAAATTATAAACGCGTTCGCGGGTCACTTATCAAAATATATTATCATTGTTCGGATATCAATTTATTGCTGTGATATCAATTTATTCTGTGATTAAGCTCTACTCTATTCTTATCTACTTTACCCAACTCACTACTATACTTTACACCAGTGCTTCTCAAACTGGGGGCCGTGGCTATATGACTGGTGGGCCGTGAAATATTTATTTATTTTATTAAATATTTTCGGTTATTTAGTTATTGAATAACAGACCATATGATTAATCATTGTAGATAAAGTCTAATGTTAGATAACTACTATTTAAAAAGAAGAGATAAGTTTATCTCACATTAGAGTCATTAGAATCTAATGATTAGACTATCGACAATGATAACTTTAATGATATAAAGCCGTAGCAGTACAGTCGTATAGTTATGTTTCAGTCGTGTTGCAGTCGTTTTTTTGTTACAGATTTTTTCGATAAAGTTAATGAATTAAATGTATCTCTTCGAGGTAAAAGTACCAACATTTTAATACTTACCTCAAAACTTCAAGCATTTAATCAAAAATTATCTTCTTGGTTAAACGCATTTAACAATGGAGATTCTTCAATGTTTACGAGTTTACATGATTTTCTTACTGTTAATGAGCTTTCAATAACAATTTCAGTTTCAAGTGTAATAATTGATCATATGTCTTCAACGCTAAAATTTTTATCTGAATATTTTCCAAATTTAAATAAAAATAATGAACAAAATTGGGTAAAAATACCGTTTTCTATTTCTTTGAAATATGATCATATTCCATGGGCTGCAAAAGAGCAATTAATAGAAATTAGAGAAGACTCGACTCTTGAAACAGAACTTAATGAAAAAGAACTTACTGAATTTTGGTTAAGACGACAGCAAGAGTATCCATTAATTTCGAAAGCGGCATTACTTATATTAATGCCTTTCGCATCGACATATCTTTGTGAAACTGCATTTTCACAACTTAAAATTATAAAAAACAAACATAGATCATGCATTTCACAACAGTCATTAGAAGCAAACTTGCGTATTTCAGTTTCAAATATCACACCGGACATAAATATATTATGCAAAAATATGCAAGTTCACCCGTCACATTAGTAATCATCAACATTATTACTGAATATTTTTGTATTGTTTTATTATTATTTTGTATTGTTTTTTTTATTACCAATTCATTTATGTTTATATATCTTTAAAGTTTAATACTATTATAAAATTTTTTCAAAAATATAATAAAAAACATTTATTTACTATACATTTTAATAATTTATTTGTGTGAAATAGTCCATGTCATTTTAGTATATAATTAATGATTTTGATTAAGGGGGCCTTGACAGTTTCACATTAAATTTAGGGGGGGCCCAAGACAAAAAAGTTTGAGAAGCACTGCTCTACACTACTCTACTCTAACTCCGAATATTCGAACGCACCCCTGTATGATTAACATTTACTAGAAGTGGGCCGAAAAGTAGGTTGGGTTTGGGTTCGAAAGTCGAATTCAAGTAGTAAAACGTTAAGAGCAATATTTTAAAGTTGGATGAACTATTCGAACTCGAACTCGAACTTCAACTGTTGGACCAAAATAAAATGAAACCTAATTAGTTTATCATTTTCTTATGCAGCGTTGACGACCTATTTTTATTTTTTTGTTGCTTTTTTACGTTCTAAGGAAGTATTTTATGGGCTTTCAATCTATTGGCACCCCCCCCCCCCCCCGTAAATATTTCATCGGGACGGCCATGGTTCGGGTTTTAGGTTCATGATCGATATAAAAATTAATAAATAATAGTTCGGTTCAACTTTAAAATTTTAAGTTTGACCCACCTCTAGTAATTACTATTATTGAAATACATTTCTTATAAACTGTTCTTAAAATGTTCATTATAATACTTAGTCTATAGGTACTTTATAAGTTATGGCTGTACATTTTATACATTTTAATTGTCAGTCGTGTACACAGATCTGCTTTTATATGGATAAAATAAAATATAATTAAGTCATAATGAAGGTTATGTTTTAGATAATTTTATCTAGATAATCCAAACATGGAATCATGGTTTTTGATTTATACAAGTTATCTCATTTAGGTATAGGGAAACTATTATATGAAAAAATTGAAAAATATCACGTAAGGTAGGTAATAACCATAAATGTAATTTCATTAAAAATAGACAATATTTATGAATTAACATTGTGGTGCCAATGACCTAATGGTAACCACACGTACCTACTAAGAACAGAGTTACAATCACACGTGATTTTCAATAGGACGATAGTGACGACGGTCTTGTATAATATTCATTTTAGTAGGTCAGTTACTCGTCAGTTTTAGTAATTACAGTATATTTTGGATTCATTTTATTTTTTCAAATTTCTATTGGTAATAACGTATGTATTTTTTTTTATTTTTTTTTTTACTAAAATACGATGTATTTGTTGTAACATAAAAGCATGCCTGAACACTTGGGTGCCAATTATTTTCAAATAATACAATTATTTCAGTCATAAATATGTATTTTAATATATAATCAGTTTTTTCATACTTATAAACTGCTAAGGAAATCATCGTTTTATTTATACGATGTCTGAGAGACATACACAATAAAAATGATTAAAATTTATATTTTGTGATGTTTTTACAAAATAATCATACAATATTTATATCATCATGAGTTATATAATAAAAACTGTTTTAACGATAATATATATATATGAATAACACATGGATCCAGGTCAACATAGTTCTAACATAATCTAACTTAACAAATATACATATATACTAGGCACTGAATTAACATTGTTAGACATGACAAATTTTAAACACAAAATATATAATTAATATATTACGCATTTTTTTAAGACAACACGCAAAACAATAATTGTATCAGCGTGATACTGTAAATTTGCCTTTATCATAATGACCGTTGTATATATAAAGTGCTGTATACAGTGGGAGGGTATTGGTTGGGGGGGGGGCATCTGCCCTTTTAAAAATATCTTGGTTTGGTATAAAACTTTTAGTTACATAATATACAATATATATAACTGTATATTATACATTGTACAGGGAAAAATTTAATCGTACGATTATAATTAATTCAATTTAATCATAATATAATTTACAAATTGTGTATCGAAAATAATTTTTGATATGGAATAGGCGGGTAGGTATGCATGAAAATGATATGAGTGACTCTTCAAGAAAAAAAAAAAAAAATATATATAATATATCTTGGCTACGGCACAGGCTAACAATATTGTATACTTTGAAAACGATACGTTTATCAAACATAATATTATATAGATTTCTAAAATGTATTAACTACGTATAATAATAATAATAATAATAATAATAATAATAATAATAATAATAATAATAATGAGAATATAATTTTTATGGGTGTAACGAAAACAATAATAATATTAATATTAATGTTAATATTAGTAATAGTAATAATATATTCGTGATAATAAAGACAACATCAATGATAATAATAAATTGTGATAATAGATAATAAATAATAATAATAGTAAAATAATATAGTATATAATGATTATAAATGCTTTATTTATTATTTTATTTTTAATTTCAGTGAGAAAATAAATAAATATAGTAAAATAAAACACTTATACAACAAATATACATAATTTAGTTATTACACTAATAGGTAGTTGTACAGGTAAAATGACTAGATTTAAGACGGTATATTAACTAGGACTTACACACATAACGTATACGGTTAGCTACTGGCTCAAAAGTGAACGATTCTATATCAAACTATTTTTTAAAATTGTATTTTAAATAAGTATATGTTTTTTTTTTTTTTTTTTGCGTCATCTTATTAACATTTTCAAGACGCATATTTTAACCTAAGAAATAAGATTTGTTGGCCCGTTAATGTAGAAAATAAAATTGTTCAATATCGTATAAAAAAAATTGCGAAATAAATCTTAAGAACGCTTGATTTTTAAAATGAACATTCGAACCATAGTTTAAAATACCACGACAGAACCCTTTTTGATTCTATGTCGGCGCGGGTATCTTGATATTATACTTATATACGACAAGATAATTAAATACACATTATTCGACTACAAGAGAATAAGCATACAAAATTGATGTTCAAAAAACTATACTTACAAACTGTACGTTGGCATTAAAGCCAGCGTATTATATTTTATTTTAATATAATATAATAACATTTACATGAAATGGAAATTAAAAATAATCAGCATTATAAAACCGTAAAATACACATATTTTTGTATTTTCTTAAATTACATTCAACGAACAATTATCATTATAATGTTAATGCTTAATACTAACATTACCATATTGAAAAAAAAAAAAAAAAAAAAAAAAATCAATAAAAAACCTCGGTTATAGTGTAAACGGCTAAGCGTGTAGCCGTGAAATAATATAATATATCCATTAGAAAAAGGTAACTATAATGTTGTGGATTTTTTTTTTTTTCAGTAAATCCCATTTAAAATCCACAATCACACGCAAACAGTTATAAGAAGATGCATAAATATATTTATTATTTATATATATGTTCGGAAATATAAGTATTTACATACACCCTGAAAATGTTGCGGTTCCCTGTGAAAAGGAATGAAGAACACCGAGCGGATTGGAGGATGAGGTTATGAATTCAAACATGGGATGACGGGAATTTTGGGGAGGGGATGGGGGTAATGGGATTGAACTTTACATCACATACCCGGATGGTGGGGGGGGGGGTGGTGTGGAATGGTCAATGGCCAATACAATTACTTACACCATAGTGCCTACGACATGTCTGCCGCGTGCTTGCTTGAAGCAACACAGCGTATGTCAGGATCTCCATAGCCTGTTGAACAACCTACCCGGTGACTTGAAGAACTCCACGGAAGTGCTTTCTTCGGCGTCCTCGCCACCGCTGCCATCGTCATCGCATCCCCGTTCCAAGCCACCGCCGCCGTCACCACTGCCACCTCTTTCCAAATTTTCCCGCAACATCCGTTCCCGTTTGGCTAACATTTTCCTGTGCTTCCGGGCCGCGTCTCTGATGACCGTTTCCCTGGAGTTATTCGGGTGCCGCAAACAGTAGCCCGGTAACACGGGCAAGCCACAGGCTCTCCAACCCCGTCCGACTGCGGCCAATCCCCGCTGCAGCCTTATGGTTTGCGTAAACGTACGGACCACTCGTCGTGTGCTGGCTATCAGCCCTCGGTCGTCGTCGGTTCTCTGATCCTCTTTGCTCCGGCGTTCCTCCAGTACGAACCGGCCTACTCTCGTCCACTGACCCTGCGTTACGTTCACTTCCTCGTCGTCATCCAAAACCCTATACCTGATGTCGTCTTTGTCCCACTCTACTTCCTCGACTAGTATAAACAGAACGGGATTTTCCATGCGTCTAGCTTTCACCAAGACCACCGCCAATATATCTTGTGCAGTCGACGCCGTCGGAACTTTGAGAATTACGTATGATCTTTCTTCGGACACGTTAAATATACAAACTAAGAACGTCGGTATTTCGTCCCACGATTGATTGTCTTTATTCCGGGCCTGTACCGAAGAGTACCACGCTCTGCTACTTGGGTCATCTCCGATTTTCTTCAAGACAAAGTATCCGTGACCTGGCCAACGCGCCTGCGCCTCCAGCGGTTTCTCGTTATAAGCCAACACGCGCTGAATTACAGGCGTCTCACCGTTCTTCCATCCGATCCGCCTGCGCTTGTCCAATTTCATCATTGTCTTTTCGTTTTTCTTCGTTTTCTTACCATTCACCCGGGTGGTCTTCTTCGCCACCTCCTCGCCGTTTTCGGACGTTCCAGCGGTCGTTCCGTCCCACAACACCGTCACCTCCTCCAGTAGCAAATATGTGTCCATTTCGTCTTCCCTCTCACCACGTTTTTCCAACGCCATCTTGATCACATCTGCCACCGTACTGTCTTGCGTGACTTTGAATATACAATACGATGTCTCGGAGAATATACCGTACACAGACACCTGGAACTGTTTGCGCTTCGGCAACGTGATTGACCCGTCGTTAGCGGCTGGTGACGCCATCGGACCGATACCACCCCGGATCGCCGACGCGGATTCGTCTTCCGTGGGCGCATCATCCATGGTGCGAGTGTACACGAATAGGGCCGTCAGTGGCAGTGGCTTGTTTTGCATGCTACGCATATCCACGTGCCTGTAACCATACTGGATGCTCTTGAGCGGCACCACGCGTTGCGCCAGCGGGTGATTGGTGTTGGCATCCACGATTAGAAACCGGACGAACGCCAGTTCCTCGAACAGCACACGGAACGTGAACGTCTCGTTGCACATCGGATTCATCGAGTTGTAGTACAGAGTCTTGGTCCGGTTTTTCACGCTGTCTGGCGGTATGCCGATTATCTCGATCTCCACGTAGACGTTGGACCGAGGACCACCTTGTGGCGACATGTACTGGCCGGACACGACGCTCACACAGAACCGAATCGTCTTCAGACCGTCAAAGTCCTTTTCCGTGGGGTTGAACCGCCGGTACATGGCGTGCGATGGGTCGTGCATCACCCGCGGCTTCAGCACGTAACCGCACCGGCCGTTCTGCTCGAACATGGCCGCGTTCACGTGCGTGGCCGTGGCGTCGTCCGACTGATAGTTGAGCGCAGCCATCTGCACACCGTACGACCAGAAGTTCAGCGGGTTGAAGTTGGACGAGTCGATTCGCATGCTGGCCGGGTACACGCGCATCAATTGCGTCTCCGAGTGCGCCAGCAGGTCCACCGGACGTTTTTTTGTCAGCTTCTTGGCGTAGTATTCGGTTAGCGATGAACACTTGTAGCACGGGTGTTGTGTGTTTATTGTAGATGAACTACGGCCGTGGTGATAATCGTTCGACGTAGCCCCGCCGGATGATGTACTCGCCACCGTGCCGTCCGTACTACTATCGCCCTGTCTCCGTTTGTTTTTCACAGAGTTACTCGGGCTTATTGTGTTCAAACCACTGAACTTTATCGCCTAAAAACATGTCCATAACACATATTTCAATATGTTTCGTAAATTTCTATAATTGGAATGTTGGACAGTAGATGGCAGGATATAGGACACAGGATGTGTGTAGTAGATATGAGAATGTTAAGGTGGACAAGTGGAGCGATGCAGTACATAAGAGACAGTAGAGTAGTGATTTCTATAGTAGAAACAATGAAAGAAACTAGGTGGAAATAACACAGACATGTTTTAAGAAGGGAAGAAACAGAAGCAGTAAGATTAGTAAAGGGAATATATGATGAAGAAATGAGGGGAAGAGCAAGCCAAAAATAGACGAGGAATGTCATAGAGAGTGATATCAAGTGGGCAGGTATAAGTAATGAGTTTTACCTGAATATAAATTACTATATCTGAAAGTTCTTTGGCAATCTGACTGTTATGTTTTTTATTCTTTTGAGCTTGTGATTCGTCATCACACTTTTCATTGGACTTTGAACCAAATCTATGTCGAATTTTTCCAATCTTATCGATTTTTAGTTCTAAAAATAAATTTTAAATCAATGTTATAAATGAAATTAATTTAAATTAAAATAATATATATAATTATTAATTTAAATCAGTTACAGTTTATATACTTAAAAGCTTAAATATTTACTTGTAAAAAATATGTTTCAGATTATATTCAAATTATTAATAAACATATTTATAATTTAAAACATAATAATAAATACAATTGTTATATATTAGTAAAAAGAGATATAAGAAAAAAGTACAGAAGATATTAAATTTTAGACGTTTCATTAAATAGGCAGTAACATCAATTATAATTAATTGCAAAAATTTGAGTATTACTTAATTGGATTTAGTAATTGATACTTAATTAAAGTTTATAACGTTTCTAGTAACGTATTTAATAATGGTAAATTGACTTCAAATTTTCATTCAATATTGATTTAAATAATGATATATATTATAATAATTTGAATTCATCATTACTTTTAAAATCCAGTTCATCATCATCATCATCATATTCATCGTCACCATAATTATCATAGTCTTCTTCTTCCTCGATAACAGTGATAATATCATCATTAATTGTCGTTCCAGCACTGGTTGAACTACTCCTATGCGCTCCAACATTAGGATGATGTCCGATTATTTGCGAACTTTTTGTACTATTATTGTTATTTCGCGTTCGATTTGCGTCTGTATCCGGTAACATGATCTTTTTGTTTTTGATCAAAATTTTATATTTCAATTGTTCGGGTGATGGCAGCTGTGGTTCATAATCTGAATCGAACATAAATCCCGTCACGAGCTTATCGCCAAAGACGGACTGAAAATAAGAAATATATTAATTAACTTGGACAATAATTATTATTATAGTCATTAGTGTGCGTTATAAACAAAACTGTGTTAAATACGTCATTGATAGCATTAAAAGCTTAACTTTATATGTAATAATTCAATGGTAATTTAATTGTCACTTATGATAAATGATAAATAGCAAATCTCAAACAAATAAAATGTAAACAATAAACGGTTTAAAAAATAACTAATAATTCACGACAAGTTGTGTGATATTATCTAAGTTTAAAGAAAATACTTTCCAAAAAAATATAAGTAATAAAAAATATGACAGAGAACAATTAACAATAATATTGTATACTTATTGTACCTATATATAATGATTTACCAATACACTTTTCAATTTAATTGCATTTATACGATTTCATTTATAAAAATATGGTTACAAAATAATACAATTTATAGATTATTATTACAATTAATAGTTTTTTATGTAACTAATATACACTTCTTGTTCTACTCAGAATTTAAATATATAAGGATAATAATTTGTTTTGCAAATCATATCAGTACAACTTTAAAAATTACCAATTACCTCGAATATTTCTGCCATACGAGCTTGTTGGGTCAACGAGCAGTGGTTTTCTATAGATAGTATGACGGGATATGGAGAGGCTACGAACGCATAACGGTTAATAACGTCCACGGCTCCGAGGAATGGTATTTTTGATGTAAAAGTATGTCCATGATAAATCAAAGGATTGCCGTCATCACCATCCCAACAGTCCAATTCAACACATCGACAACCGGACAATAATACCTAAAAAAACGATAACGTATTTAAAGTTATGTCAAATATTATTTCATATTTTATGAACATAAACACTGTGATACGTATTTAATATTTATTGAGCATTAACCACTCTCTTGAAAGTGCGTATTTTCATTATTTATTTAAAATGTGCCGATGGTACCTACTTAATATAATCGAACTGAACTTTAATCTCCAAACAATGTGACCCACTGACAATCAGTATCCATTTAGTAAGTAACTACTATATAGTATGTATAGATTTATAAGATTTTCAATACTCAAACTTTCAACTAAAATATCATATAAGCTAAGTTGTATTTGTTACCGTTAACAAGTGATAATTTATTTATAGATATACATAAATTTATATTCGTTTTATAAGTACTTAACTCGGGACTGTAATTTTCATATAAGGTGATTTTAGTTGGTCATTTTCTAAGGAGTATTGCAATATATACAAATTATCGTACAAGATAGAATACGGAATGTACGAGGATTATTTTATGAACATAAGACGTGTGTTTTCATACTATTCCACCAAACAAATATTCTCGCATTTGTACGTACAAGTCAATGTAGTAAAATAATATGGATAATTTTATCGTTGAAAGAAGCTTTTGGGATTACAAAGATTTTGAGAGCTATGTGTATCGATTTAAAAGATGTAAAAATAATTTATTTGAACTATTTTGGTTTTTTTTTTATGAAAAGATTTAAATTTTAGCAGTTTTGCTTATCGGTTTTAAGAACCTATACATTTCTTTTTGGTTTTTGGTTTCAAGTACAATTACACTTAAAAAAAAAACTATTGGTTACTGTTTGTTTTTTGGTTTAGGCTTTTACCACATAACTGTGGTATATTAATTAAAAAAAAAAAAAAAACATTTGATTTGTATACATATATATATCAATAATCAGTAATCAAATGTAAATATAGTTGATGAGCAACTAATAAGCTTTATCAAATGATTATATAAAAACCAATACTTCAATTTTGATTTTATGAACAGGTTATAATGTTACAATAAGTTATAATGGATTTTAACAGATTTTTTGAAAAGTAGTTCCAAGTCCTACTAATAATCCAAAGATTCTTTTTTTTTATATTTCTTTAGCATCTCCTCTATAGACTAATCGAGGTGATTTTAAGACATGTGTTTATCCCAGAGTATAATAGTATGCATTTCAAACATGTTCGTCTAATCATAACATTATAGAACAAATCAATATTTTTTGAATGGTCTCGATTAATCTACAAAGATAACGAGAAGGAATCTTTGGATTTATAGATTTAAAATCGGATAGCCTAGCGTTGATTTGTTAATGCCGTTTTGGTATCCGATTGATTATTTTTTAACTGGCAGATTAGAAAATTCAAAATCCTAATTTTAATTACTTTTAAAACAGTTTAATAATTATAATAAATATAAAATAATTATACATCGAGCTTGTACTCTTTTCATATTTACGAAGACATTAAAATAATTAATAGAACTAATTATTTAGAATTTAAATCATCGTATCTATATAATTATACCTGACTGTAGAGATCAATTGAAGATTCGCCTTTTAACTGATGGCCCGTTAAGTATGTATTATGCGATGAAGCTATATAATAACAAGATAATGGATAGGTCATGTCAGATTCTTCAATCTTAGAATCTGCGTCGTTGTATATGCTATTTTCTTTATCCATCATGTACTTCGCAAAACCTTCAAAGGAGAGACAGCTACGTGCACTGATTTCTAGGTCTGGTTCATGCTTCTGTAAGTCATAAAAACAGTTTAGTTAGATATTATAAGATTATATAGTATTAAATAACAATGTTTTAGTTGATAAAATGATAACTGATTGATACTAATTACACAATTACACCATTCATAATATTGCATAAAGACAACCATCCTATCCATCCATTAATTAACTTCAGATTAGCTCTATTATAAAATTTAGCTAAATATCGAACTTCAATAATAAATAAAATTTATTAAAAATATGTTAATAAAAAATACTTAGGATTTTATTGAAAAAATCAACAATATTCTTTAAAAAAATATAATTACACTGAATAGTAATTTTAGATCAAACGAAATCCATGAAATTATAGAGTAAATAATATTATTATAAATTAAAATGATTTCCAATATTATAATCACACAGAAAAAAAAATAATAATGGTTATATTATTAATGTTTAATAATGGGGGTGGTTCATTAAAGAAAAATGTATCTGAAATATACATTTAATATGCAATTATATAATACAATTAATTTCTTAGAAATTAAAAAAAAAATACTAAACAAACAACCTTGACAAGTTAAAAATATTGTTAATTATTAAATATTTTAATATTTTAAATAATTATTAATTATTAAATTAAAGTACATTATCAGACAAACTTGATAAAATTATTAATAATAATAAAAATAATATTGAAATCGCATCATATCAATAATAATTTAATTAAACAAATATATAATAAAATACAATATTTTTTAATTAATATTTATAACGTTTTCAATTCTCCTTGTATTTATAAATTTAAATGTATTTAGTATTATATTTGTAAACTAATAGAGATTTCAAAACTAAATATAAAGAATACATTTCTGAAATATGATTGAAAAAAATTTATCGAAATTCAAATTTTACTAAACATGTTTTAGAAATTAATCACACAAAATAATATTTATATAAATTCGATTTTGGATGAACTTCATATTTGTAAAAACGTCATAAAGAATATATTTTATAATATTTTAAACACATAAACTGATTTGAAAACAATATTTTGTATCAATAAGTCTTAAATAATAAAAATAAAATATAATTGCTATAGATTTTTACACAATTTTTTTGTTATTTTGGTTTATTATTATAATATAATGTCTTTTAATGTAAAAATTGAATTTATCTCCATATAAATTAGCGATTTTTTTCTGTTACTATATTTTTTATATATTTTATACTTTCTTTAATGCCTGACGATGACTATTAGCCGAAACCAGTAGTAAAATAAACTAATTTTCATAACAACTCTTTTGTTCGTTTTTTTTTATAATACTCTTAGCTGTTGGTTATCATGTATACAGTATTACAGTATGCATTATATATATATATATATATAAATATACAAATAGCAATAATTAATTTATTCGTTTTTAGGTTTTTATATAATTTAAAATTTTACTTATTAATTTAACGAATTTTTGTCTATGATTATTAAATTTAAACATAATAAAAAATCATTGAGAGTATTTTATGCATAATGACACTAACTTAAATTATAAATATTTTCATGGTAATTCATAGATATACGATTACTAAATCAAAATTACCAAAATTGGTTAAATATTAAACTACCCTAATGTTTTGAATATTGTTTGGAATATATTTATATATTTGATGTATGTAGTAGACTTTAATACCTGAATTAACTCTAGTGCCTCTTCTTCTGTACAAGGTGTCATTTGTTTGTTCACTAAGAAATTCACTATATCATTCACTGACCACGTAGCGGCTGATTTTGATGTTTCTACACCAGTACCATTAGAAATGATGCTGGATGCCGCAATAGCATCAAATATACGTTTTTTCTGTACTGTTACATTGGTTGGTTGTAAAAAACCCGATCCGCCATTTTTATTATTTATGTTCGAAACTATAAAAATATAGACGAAAACCATTATTTACGATTTAAATAAAGTTTGTGCAATTTTATATATTGCTATAGAATGTTAAATAATCCAACGGGGAATGAAAATAAAATATAGGCACCTAATGTATATAAATGAAGGGTCGGTGGAAGGGCAATGCAACCGAAGCAGTTGCTTAGGGCCCCACGCCATTTGAAAGGTTTAAGCATATATTCGTAATTTATTGAGAACTGAGAAGAAAAACACAACATTTTTTTTATTTATTCTTTTTTAAGCATACTTTTCACCACGATATTGTTTAAGGTATTTTTTCTTGCTTAACAAAACAAAGTTAAAAAATTAGAGCCCCGAAAAATGAATTTGCTTCGGGCCCCTCAATTCGTAGTGCCGCCCTACCTAAATGGATAATATTGATTGTAATATTTTGTAAAAGTTAAATTAGTATATTATAAATATATAGTATAAAAAATAAAAATTAATAAATACATGTATATCTAATAAATAATAAAATATAGGTATCTATCTTAAGTATTTGAAAAATATTATTTAATCACAACTATTTCGACCATAAAATAATCAAAAGATTTGAAATTACTTACTGAATGAATAATGCAAATATAAAAATGACATAGGTTCAAAATTAATGAAACTAGTATTGTAACTAAAATATAATTCTTTTTTGAACATTCTAGGAATATTTTATTGTTTATTTAATATACAGAGTGTTCCATAAAGATCTAACATATTAATAATTTTTGTTCTGTTGTATATTTTAAAGTTTTTTTTTTTGTAATAATTACTAGAATTCTGTGCAACAATTCTTATATTTTATATTTTTTATTTTTGTTACAAATAAAAATATAAAATTTATATTCTTTATTGAAATATTTTTTATAATCTAAGATAGGTATTTTATAAATAAATTACACCATTAATTTTTAAACAATTATTGAAGTTTTTTAAAATTTAAAATGTATTTCTTGCTAATCAACATTACAGCCATATAAGAAATTATAAATACCTAAAAAATTTATAATAATATGATTCAACTGATAAAAATATTATAATACTAAGAATGATATTTTTTCTTGGAAATTATGAATTTATTGTATTTAGTACCTAGCGGCTATTTATCATTAATGCAAATAATTGAAATTTTAGTAAACTTAAAAATCTGTAGAAATTCGACGACTTAATATTACCAAAAATTTCTAACATCAACTTTTTATTTTTTTACTTAATTTATAAAATGGCTATCTTAGATTATAAAACAATTAATGTAATATAAAATTAAAATTTTTTATTTTTAATTGTAAAAAAAAAAACTAAAAAGCAATTTTAGTGCAAAGTTCTATATTATTAAAAAAAAAAAAAAAAAAACTGAAAAATATACAACACAACAAAAGTTATTCTATTTGTGAGATTTTCGTTGGACATTCTGTATATTTATTTTTTACTTTTATAAAATTATTCAATTAAATATTGAATATTTTAAAATAATTTAATTCATTTTAGGCATATAGATACTATATGTATATTATAGCGAGGGTATAATGTATTTTATTATAACTATTATAGTAAATACATGTATCGTAAATAGTAATAATCATTTTGACTATGGAATGTAGTATTTAAGGAAAACTATAAACTGAAAATAAATAATAAAACCTAGCTAGTATAGGATTAACTTATGATTTATTAATTATAATTAATTATTTATTATAATTTTAATAAAAATTTTAGTGTGTTTGTGTACTGAGGTTGTATTTTTGTGTATGTAAATAATTTTAAACGAAATAAATTAATTTCAGCTTACTCTGAGACTGTTCGAATATGGTTTTTGGAACAAATAAGTTTAAATTGTTATTTTGTGTGGAGATATCATCAGACATTCTGCTTATAACATTAGAACTAGTAGCTCTTATTTGATCAAAAATGTCTCGAAGATCTTTACGCATTCTTAAACTGTAAAAAAAAAAGAGTTAAATTATCGATTAGTTATAAATTAATAAGAATAAAAAATATATTACTTGAAGCTGTCAAAGAGAGAACTAAAGTCATCGAAGTCTAATTGAGAATTATTAGGCGCAATCGATGAATTATGTATGTCACTCAAAGTCGGCTCTTTATTTTTCCGTTGAGATCTTAAATAAAATAAAAATAAATTACAATTTATATTTAATTAAAAAAATACATCATTATTTTCTTATTTTTATACATCTTATATGTGAATGGTGACCTAATTGTTTTATGTTTGACTATAAATGTTGTGTAATTTTGTAAATTCGAGAACGGAAAATTTCTTAGAATGATTCTCCTTTTATATCGTCAAGGTCATATTTGAAATCAATTTTCGAAAGATATCCAAAAATTGTTTATTTTAATAATAATAAAAAAGAAAAATTAATTTTATATTCAATGTATGGCTAAAATGTTCTCTATGTTTGAAGAACTTTCGGATGTGGTCCATACTTCCTGTACCACCCTCATTTACGGTTTTGAATGACATAATTGAATTATACAGGTAATCATAGATTGGTATACACTTGTAGCTAAGTATATTTTAGAGTAATAATGAAAATCGATTGACTTTTGATATACTAAATGTTGTATCGTGCTTTTTAATCGTATTTTAATGGTTGCGGTGAAGAGAACAAGTTTGTACAGAATACAATATATTATGTAAATTATACATATAAGTATATATTTTATGTAAAAATGTCAAGCTGAGCGACAGAATTAATTTTTTTTTTTAAAAAAAAAAAACTTCATATATTTACTTTTCTACGGTAACCGATGACTCGGCGATAATAGTTTTGTCTGTTTCTTGTCTTTTTTCGTCTTCTATTTGACTACACGACGTAGACGGCGAGTTTCCGCCACTGCTCGTCAAATCCACTCGTGATTTATTGAATAATTCATTGACGTCGTAGGGTTTGAGAAATCCATCGTTCTAAGTACAGAAATTTATTTTACATTTGCAAACAACATTTATTAGGATTTTGTTATGTAGGTTTTTACGTACTAATACACTAGCTACAGATTTCTTCTTGCGGAATCTCATAGATGCAGCCCGCTTAGCAATGCTGATCTCCGGCGATGGATTACTGATTACATTACCAGCAACTGACCAATCTCTACCACCAAACAACTAATAAAAAAAATGATGCAATTAACAATATTGATATTAAAAATATAACGTCGTAATTATACGAATCGATAGTTAGGCCATAAAAAGTATCTCAATGTGTAAATATATACTTTTCCATTTTCTCATCCTTCACCTTCTCTCTCAACTAATTGGGGTTGGCCTTAGTCCTCAATCCAATTTGGTTTTCTACATGTTCATCATTACGTTCAATCATTTCATTTTCGGTCTTACGCTTTTCCTCTCCCTTCTACAAACTACGTATATTTTTTTACCAATCATAATACCTCTGTCTCTTCCCTTCTTAACTATCTCCGACTTTTGAGCCATTTCAATCTATTCTCTTGAATTTTAAATTTTTTCTTTTATCTATTATTATCTAAGCTACTCCTATACTAATTCTTATATAGGTACTCATTTCTGCTCTAAACATTCGACTTATCCATCTTAGCGTTTTTATCCTTACTTCAATCATCTTCTGTTTTATCTTCTTTTCTACTGTCCAACATTCTGTTCTGTATATCATTGTAGGCCTTACTACTTCCTTACAAAATTTTCCTCTTAGTCTGTTTAGGATCATTAACACATAATACTTGTCGTTTCTTTTCACATTATTCATCTACACTCACTAGTGTGTTTCATATCTTCCTCGAAGCTTTCCATCTGTTAAAACAGATCCTAAATCTTCTAAACATCTATCATTTCATCCTAATTACTTGTTTCTTCTACCAGTCACTACTGGTACTACTACAGTTCTTCTTCTTCTACTTCTTTATACCAATAAGATACAAATCAAACGTTATATATTCAGTTTTACTCCTTTACCTCCAAGTTCATCTCTTCATCTTTAAAGTCTATCCTTTACTTTCTACTGGCATTATATTATCTACAAACAACATACATCATAGTACTTCGTCATGTGCGTGTCCATCATAATTTCAACCATTTTGTAATAATGTAGAGAATATAAGTATAAAGAAATTGAAATATTTTTTCAACTTAATTAAAAATCGTTTGAACTCTATATTTATCGAATTGTATTCTAATTAAAATAAAGATTTATGATTGACTTTAACTAGAATATGGATTTTTTTACCTTAGTTGAATTATTATTAACAAAATCACTTACGCGTATCGCGTCGGCTGTCATAGGTCCACGACCAGCCGAAATAATAAATTGTTGTATATAGTTATTCTTGAGCCATATTGTACGTTTATCTACTGTGTTCATAACTTCTCGAAGTTTCTTAATCACTTTTTTAAGTCCTTCGTGCCATATCCTATAAATAAAAAGATCAATATTGAGTATTTGATTATACCTGTACAGTATATAAGTTCGGAACCTATTTATTATAAAACTAATAAAAGCACTAAAACGCATATACTCGTGTAAAGCTCTATACAATAATTTACGTATATTTTATAATCTTAATAACAAGAACTTTAAATTCATGTCATATTTTACATTTAGAGTGTGAGAGAAGTGAAAATCCTATTAAATACTCGTAAAAAACCATTTATTAATTTAAGCTATCAAATTATATTTAGTGCGATTCACTAAAGAGAAGTCGCCTACAATTAATATTAGTGTAGTTTTTACCTGAGAATTCTCGGTGGTGCTAGTATATACAGTATACGATTATCACTTGTACTGTTTCCAAATACCAGTCCCAGGCAGCATTCTGATATTGAATAATCGTGTAAATTATACTTTCTTAGAATTGTCGTACAATCAGACTTTACTCGATCTCTACCAATTGCACCACCAATAAATATGTCTCTTACAGTTGACAACTCCAAATATCCTTCTTGGAGACCTATTTTAATATGAATAACATTTGATTAATATAAATAATAAATATACATATTAACGATTTCCATAAGCTTATTTAAAATATTATTAGTAGGTATCACAATATATCAATATGGCCTGAGTTATAATATTTGGTTGAATTAGTTATGGTAATTTTTATTCAAAAGTTAACGTCATGATATTTTTGGATAGGTGCATTTTTCTTAATATTTCTTAAAATTCTTATAATTATTTTTTTATAGACGTGGTGGGTTAGTGGGAAAAAGGGGTTGAGCCAATATTTTATGTAAAATTATGTAAATTTACCCATAACAGATGTGCAATTGACAGAAGGTCTATTTATTAGCGAGTTGGGTATACAATCTTCCGGATCAGTATTTAAAGAATAGTCGGGTGTACCAGATGAACCCCTTTTAAGGGCACTCCACGTCGTCTTTCTCCAAGTCAATGTCGAACAATTCCTCTCCAGTCTCATGAAAATTCGAGCGGACCTATTGCTACCTGAAATCGCGTCCCAATGAACAACTGTGGCACCATGGTGCATTATCTAAAACAAAAAAATTTTACACATTTTTGATTTACTAATTATTATCTAGTTTATGCAATTTTTTTTTAAAATTCTTATAGTGTTATTAGGTATATATTATCTATATTCCAAAATACAATTGGCATTTTGAAGACACATATAGTGCACTCTAATAGACATGGACATTAATACATTATTTATTAAATGAAAGAAAACTACTTAACAACATTGATAATATTATACGAATTAAAATTATTGGATATTTGTAATAATTATCGATGACAATGTAAAGTTATTGCTTATCTTAGAAAAAATACTAAAAATATACCAAAAATTGCAATGTATTTAATAAAGCTATGTATATTAATATTTCATATAGGTAATATTCCTAATTTTTCTATATAATATGTCCTATCACTGATTAGCACAATTGAGTGGGAAAAACTTAAATTCAAAATTACCTATTGAATTTAAAACTTAAATTACTACTATTTTTTTCACCATTACACCAAAATAATCGTCCGATAAAATTGAAAACGCCACGTTTCATTGATAAAATACGATTTTAAGAATTTATTCAGGATATTCGAAATGTTAGTAATACTAATTTCTTAGTCATGGTGTTAAATTGATTGTTAATGATACAATACTCACATATTATATAAAAATAGCCTTCATACAAGTTTATTTAGGATATAATTTGTTTTAAGGGGATTGTTGGAACGTTCTATCTACTGCTAAATTCGATTTTATCCTTTTAAACGTAATGCAATGTATATCAATGGTTGCATTTGTTTGTTATCGTTTATCAATCGGTATCTATTGAAACGTACCTGTAAGTCATGATGGCCGATTGCAAAGTCTTTAGAGTTTGGAGAGCTCGGTAGAGGTATTAATGAAATTCCATGGTCGTATGCCAATGATTGCACCGGTACGTATGTTTCGACTGATTGATTTTCACATTCCTCTAGGGGTTCACTCGAATTCAACCTTAAATGCAAAAATAAAATATGAAATTGTTTTCTAATAATTCAATAAAAACATTTTATGTACAAGATGATTAAACTTATTCGGTTTAGACTTATAGGACGGTTTTGTCAAACGTATTTTAAATCCATCTATATATTATATACTGTCAACAGATAATCTCCTTATCATGTGATGAACAATATTTATCGGTGATATTGAATAGACGGTGAAATTCCGACTATTATTTATGACTCTAGACAACTTTAGTGCGTCAAAACGTATTTAGTTCAAATACATTTTTAAAACAGTACCGAATGTATAAAGTAAGTTTGCTTAGAGCTTTGCAAGTTCATACAAGTTTGTGTAATATAATTAATATATTACGGTCGTTTAAATGAAAATGAAATAATATTATGTCACTAAGTATACATAAGTAAATTATGTTTACGTGCACAATATTTAATACGTGTAACAATACGAATATTTATGTAATAATATATGATAATAATATAATTTATAATGTTATAAGTAATTAATTTTTAACATACTTTGAGTCGTATGCTTTCCTATCGAAATAATGTCGATGAAAATCTGATAACGATTCCAGTACTGTTTGGACTTTGTAGATTTTTTCCATATTGATGATTCCGTCTAATCCAAGCATAGTTGTATACCCATCTAAATATTCATGTTCATCGAATGACTGTAAATTTTACAAACAAAAAGAAGAATATATTTTAGTGTAAAGTTATTTAATAGTGATTGTAAGTAACAATATTAACTCATTGTAATCCTATTTTTTTTTAATCTTTTTATCGATACAAATTATTTAAATAACTCTATTGTACTACCTTATGCATAGACGTAGAAAATTTTAAACGCAAAAATAATAAAATAATAAAATTAATTTGTTCATGAGAGAATTTCATGTTTCCAAATATTTTTCAATTATTATTTTCAATTAAAAATTTTTCTATGTATAATATAATACATTATGTACTACATTTCAATAACGAATATATAAATTAAGTTGTAATTATAACATTATTATTTAATTAAATATAAATTATTATTATAGTGGGTTTAAAGGATTTAAATTAAATGCATTTAAGATTTGGAATAAAAATATATACTGGAGTCTGACTTGTACGAAAACATATTACAAATTGTCTTTTAAAATTTTTTTTTAAATTTTGAAATATGTTTTTTTATTCAAATAAATCATTTGATAATAATTAGGAATGCTTAAAAAGTATTTTGAATACAGTACCTATTCCGAATACTATATATATATATATATATACTACGGCTATTATGTAGTATTTTCAATAACTGCTTACTTACAATAACTTCAATAACAAATTAATTACGAAAATCACGTTCTTTATTTTTGAAGTTTTTAAAAGTGCATGTATGAGACCGTTCTTACTACAAAATTAAACCCGAAATATTACGAGTCATAAAAACGTATATAGGTACTTCGTTTTAAATCAAAAGACATGTGGTTTTATGTACGATATAAACTGTGTAATTATTTAAAATATCTTGTTTTACGTATGACAAAAGGAAAAATAAATGACTATGAGTAACCCCTAAAGGGGATATTATGGGGTTTGAGTGAAATTTTGAGTTTTGATATATTGTGCGTTAATAACCGTTCGTATATACGACTATAATTTATTTAATGCTTACGTCTCATTACAATTATATCCAACGTTGAATATATCTAATAGAATTTTCGGATTTGTGATACTCTTTACACTAATTTACGATTATTTGTTTATAATATATAAATATTACCGAAGCTCATATAGAGCACAGTGCCATATTCCACTCTGTAAACACATTAGGTATTGTACTATTGTCACCTTACGTCGTTCTATTTACACCGTTGCTCTGATAATGGACAGATGATTTAAGCCAATTGAAGACACCAAGCCCCCCATAATACCATAATATTGCGGAACAACAAATTATCGTTGCACTAGTGATATTCTAAAAGGCTATTACTCGAATAATACGAATCTACACCGGCGTGCGTGGTCTTAGAGACGACATAAATTTCTTCACAGGACGAGTGTGAAGTGCGTTTAATTTTGATTTCAGAGTTCAGATTCTCAGGTCAAAATAATATAAAGTATAATAAATGTGACGTTTTTCAATTTCACCGCCATCGCGCAGTTCAATTATAAATACCTATATAGTTACGCGTATCTATATGGGTACGTATATTCAATTTACAAACACGTAATATTATTATCGTGATTTCGGATTATCATGATTAGGTACAGATTTAGTAGGACCTATATCATCAAAGCTTATGGCACGTTTTATTTTTCCACTCAGTTAAGCAAAATTATTGCTAAAAGTTATGTAATTAAAAATCAATTTGATTCTTCCATTAATATAAACAAATTCAAAATTTACATTGAAATTTCAAAACAAATCTTCAACTTGTTATGGGAATGGCATCAAAGGAATAGGGCAGGACCATGGTATAATTATACTACACCTATAATGCAATGTAGTATTATAATTAACAACTGATAAACATTTTTAATTAACTCGAAAATGACAAGTTAATAACTATAATTAGAACTCGACGAGTTAACAATCGTTTTTTGTTTTATTTTGAAAGTTAACACGTCAAGTTGATAAAAAAGCTTGACTTTTCTACGGGTCAATAGTATACCCAGATATTTTGTACGTAATTTGTCACGGTGTAGGTATATACCTCGTTTAAGACCTTGCTGTCTTGGTCAGAGAGCACGATGGTGCTAGGCGTCTCTTTCATTATTTTCCTTATGTCGCGCATAAAAGATCCAAAAAAAGGCACAACCGGACAGTCGGGCATGGCCAGGGCTTTCTGCAGAGTGCTCTCGTACTGCGTGTTCGACAACAGACTGTCGGTGAGATACTGCAACAAAGGCACCTTCTCCTTTTCCAATACCGTCTGCATAAATGTCTTTATTTTTTCCGACCTGAAACGCGTAATGTGAATTTAATTTAATTCAGGATATTTGAAAAAAAAAAAAAAAAAAAAATTATAATAATAATGATAATAATATATATTGTTCGTTAATCATGTTGTAATAAGTACAGTTGAACGCAATGTTCTAGAAATACAGAAATCTCACAAACGAATGTATTTTTGTGCCGTATAAATGCCACAGAAAATATACGTAAAGGAATCGATATTTATTATTGAAATCATATACAACGGCGGATTCAAGAGATATTCCAAATAGGTTATTATTCATATAGGATACCGTATACCATTATAATATTATGTATAGGTACAGAATCTTAACACGATAAGGATTATTGACATAGTTTTGAAACTAAAATGAATTGTTATAAACGAGAAATGTATAAAAACGCCAGTATAATGTATACACGCACTATTATAATATATTCATTTATTTATATTACATAAACATTTAGATGTTTTCATCACAAGTAGACACCATATTTATTTGCATAACTTTTATTTACAGAACAATCGACGTGTTAATAAAAAAAAAAACCTTTGTGAAAGAAATCATGTTGCTATTGAAATTTTTATAAGTGTTTATAAGAATTTCATTTCCGTTCAAATTTTTTTTGAATTTACATTACTTTTAGTATATGGTTTACAAAAAAAAAAAAAAAATATATATAATATATTCTTTGCTAGAAATTTCCAATACGATTTAGTTGCATTATTACATATATATAGGTGTAATTCAAAGCTTTACTTCGTAATAGAAAATGTGTCGATAAAGTAAATTTCATACATTTGTACCAGTTTTATGATTCCTTTTTTTTTTTATTAAACGTATATAATAATATAGTGCTTGAGTTGTGTATGGAAAATAGTAAAAAAAAAAAAAAACAATTTGAATAATTTATTATAACATATTATAATCAAAAATGTATGTTTATATTATATTATTTAATTTAATGCTTCAATAATTTTTATTATAAATATAACTCTGTATACAATTTATCGGTTTTTAAAGTTTTTAAAATAATATTACAATATTAACAGCATTCAAACTATAAACTCATTTTCTCCGGTAAAATCGTTTATTTGAATTTTAAATTTTAGAATGGTTGATACTATTTATAAGGCATAAAAATAATAACCTATGCATATTAAAACTTTAAACATTTGTAATTGCCTAGAATCTAGATAATCTGTTGACATTTATATATCACATAAAAAATTAATATATTACAAGAATAAATCTTAGGTAAATGAATTAGGCGTAACTATATAGTACCGTGTACAAATTTATCGTATGTATTATACATATAAATAAAAAATTAAAATCAAATCACCAAAAATTATTTTATTTGTTATTTATTAATGTGTATTTGTCTATCACAAAATTAGTTTTATAATATTTTATATCAATATCTATAAAATATAAATATATGTAAACACATATAATTTAATTGTTTTATGTGAAAAAACATAATAGTGAAGTCTCGCAACTTGACACTTGGTATTCAAAATATTTGATAGATTACAAAAATATATTTTGAAATAAATTATATATTTAAATTTAACTTTTATAACTAGACATCTCATGTTTAAGTCTTAGAATTTTAGAAAAATCTTATATAAAAACAAAACAATAAATTAAACACATAATGTATTATAATAGTGTTTTCGTACCCAACTTAAATATATTTTTTTCCATTCTATATGTTACGTACATTGTCCGAAATTGTAAAAATTTATAAAGATTCATGGATATTATAAATATTGGTTTGTAAAACAATTAATGTTTATAATATCATGTAATATTTTGTATAAAGTAAATTAATTAAAATTTCCAGTTATAATTTTTCAAATAATAATACAATCAGTGTTGTATTTACGAGGTCGGAAGTTCAGGGATAATGAACACCCCTTAACCCCCCCCCCCAAAAAAAAAAAATTATTACTGTAGATACAACTGAAATAGCTCGTGTGCACATATATTTCTTGAACAATGTCATGTTTTTTGATAATTTTACCATTTTTCCCAAACTCTCGGATGGTCCTGATTTAACGTGTAATCTATTTGAATTTACTTTTAAAACACATTTTTTTAATTGAAAAATGAATTATATTGTATTAAACTAATTAATTTGGTAAATACATTTACGATATCCGTTTGTATCTTAATGGGAAAGAATAATTTCTTACTCGTCGTAAACATTTTATTTATGATCACAATTTTTATAATAGAGTGTATAGAAATATTATATATTTTTTTATTTATGTATTATTACTATTATTTTCCACAATAAGTTGTCGTGTTTTTTTTATAAAGAATTTAAATGGAATTTTTATTTGAAATTCTAAATATAGTCTCAATAATTTAATGTAAATATATTCCATATTAATGTATTTACATATTATAATGGATAAAAAATATTATATTAATTAAATTATACTGAATTCAATCCATAAAATTGTCACACATCTATCATGTTGAATGATGAGTTTGACTCCTACAGAAAAAATAACGAAAATACACCACTGATGGTACCTATAATAATGAAATGAAATTTATTTGCAATATAATTTGATATATTATATTTTGTACTAATAAAAATGTCATTAAGAAACCGATACTTTAATGAAAATCTATAATAATAAACTATAGGTATTAGATATTGGTTGCTATATATTTATTTATTTTCATCATATTTAACTGCAATTGAGTTTTGTTAAAGTTTAAAAATACGAGTTATTAGTATAACGTATACAATATATATATAAGCTATAAGGAATAAAATCGATTGATATCGGTTGATAAAATGCGACTCAAATATCATCGACATTATCGTTTAACGTGGTAATTTAATATACCTAGTATGGTAATCGATATCCAATGCAGCATAATATAGATACATATCGTACACCTAAAATTTTCACGTTAGTAAAATTGCTAAATTGCTATAGTAACTGGATATTATTTATTGTTAATAATTTTAATTGCATCGAATAAAAATCGTTTCGAGTAAATGATACGAGCGTATTATTAATCATGATATAGCTACTGCGCGTAGATACCAAAATACCGAGTTTATCGGTAATTGAAAAATTATTACATATATAATATATATAGCTATATATAAATATATATATATATATATATAAAAAAAAACAACTGGATCGCTATATTACTGTTAACGTAAACATAAACATTTATTGAAATATTAGTTATACAATAGATATTATTATTATTATTTTTTTTTTTTTTGTTTTTACTTCGTTTCGTGAAGTGTACAGTGTGATATGTTTATTCGTATTAATAATATAAAGCTTGATGCTCGGTACAATTTCGGACTTTGTACGTTACCTATATAATGCTATTATTTTCATTTATTGATTCGAGTGAACTTATAATAGTATATTATATAGTACCTATAGGTACCCGTTCATATAGGTAGGTATAAAATAGTTAGTTAGAAAAAAAAAAAAATGTAAAAAGGTTAAAAAAGTAGTTATACAATAATATTTTGATAAAAAAAAAAAAATTCTACCTGATAATAAAAATAAACAACAATACAGATAACACAGGATATTATTATCTGAACAGAGCTTCGTTTTTTTTTTTTTTTTTGTAAACAAAAGAATTAACAAACTATAAAGGTTATCGGCACAATTTGTTTATTTATTTTTTATATAATTTAAGTTTATGCTTAGAGTAATCTACTGTTCGCAGTAACAATAATATTATGGTGCGATATTGTTTTAGTCGATTTTGTGACCAGCGAAGCCAGTAGTTTCCGCCGGCCTACAAACATTGTTGTAATAATCGCTGAAGACCGGTTGAAACAACTGCTTTACTGACACGTCTTTTTCAATTCGGACCCCAACGCACTCCAAACGCACATCGGTAATCTCCTCGCTGTCGACCTGTTTAAACTACATTTTTCGCTTTCTGGTTTCGAAAATCAATCAAGTATACACACGTACAAATATAATATATATAATATATATATTTATTGGTTAGTCCACACACAATTTAACTAAAATTTTTTTTTTTTTACGACAAACTAACAGATACTTTGTAATTTTGGAAATAACAAAGTATTTTATAGGTTTGTGTCGTAGTTAAAAATAATTTACCCATTTATATTCATCATGACGTTGCGTCAATACACACCGATGTTTTTATTTAACTCGTCCATAAACTGTTCTCCAAATATAAATAATTTAATTTTCAAATTAACGCGTTATGATTGTCATTCTTACAGAAAATACGTTTTGATAGTAATATTGCTTGAACTAAAACGGTCAAACTATCGGATGAAATATAATATAAATTAAATATGCGTATACATATTATAATATTGTGTTATTGAAATGAGGAAAACATTTTCGTTTTTAACAAAAAAAATAACCATTGTCATTACTGTTCCGTAGTTGTAGATATAGTGATTTAATATGTACCGTATTCAATGGTTTTAAGTAAGTTTAAGAATCACTAAAAATGCAATTCTACAACTACGTCATCCGCCATAAGTCATAACGATGAATATAAAATAATCATTTAAAAAAAATCGTGTTTTAATATAAATTATACCAGCGTTTGAAGTACAAGAATCTATAAATATAATGTTTGTTACGCTATCGTGGATGTCAACCTATATTTACATTTACGAGATAGTATAATTATTCAATATCTTAAATTATTACTTGAGTCCAGCTATAATTTCCATAGCTCCGTTGAAATTTCCAATGTTCCAACATTCTTTGGCCACTCTCAGCAGACAAGACAATATAGCCTTTTGATCTTCGTGCGTCGGTCGAGTGATTATTAGGTGTGTTGTCCACGAGCTCACCTAAAATGTGTGAAGTTATATAACACGAGATATCTAAAAAATGTTTTTTTAAATTGAAAAAAACAAAACTTACAATTTTTAAAAAATAAATTGTATTTTAATATATAAATATATATAAATTAATTATTGTTTTGCAAATGAAATAGGTATAATGAGTAATAATCGTTAAACATCAATAACGATGGGTTCATATAGGTACCTATACAAATCTAATGGCGGATCAATAAAAAATAGCTCAAGGTGCAACTCAAAAAAAATAGTTATGTTTCAACTGAAACATAACTTGTATTTTAACCATACAATTGACCTGATTGACCTGATATACAATTTATACTGTGACATGAAATATAATTGAAAATTAATTGTTATAAATATTAGGAATAAAAATAATTAACAATTAATGACTATTTAATGAAATATACGAGTAGGTATACTATCATGGCAAATCGATTTTTATTTACGTATAAAATATGATAAAAATGTTTTTTTTTTTTACTAATTTAAAGGTCTTGACTATTATTTTCATATAATTTATGTAAAACCGTAATATTAGTCCATATTATAATTTATAGTATGAAATTTTAGCTTCAAAATGATCACCCGTGAGTGTCTTATAGATATCACCAGGATGCAAAACTAGCCGGGGGGGGGGGGGAGCAATGTAACAGTTTTTTTTATTTGAATCCAATTTATAGGAGGAAGGAATACATTTCAGTATATTATCGACTATTTCACAATGTAATTTTTACCGATTTCTTTAGAGTTCAAAACTATATGTATTATATTATGATAGTGCGTAATGATTTATTAAATGGAATTTTAAAACCTAGATGTAAACATACAACATAATACTTGTAATAGATATTTTTGTTTATCTACCCATAATATATGAATTTGATGGGATAGGAGATTGCCCCTATCGCCACTTAAAATATATCACTGGCGATTCGTCTACTAAAATTAATTGAAATATTATTGAGCCAATACAAAAAAAACTAAATTACTTCTCTACGTCTCTGAATATTATACATATTACATATAAACATAATATTGTAATGACTGCTAAATAAAGCATTGTTTGTAAGTGAACTTACTGCATTGAATCTGTCGATGAGCTTTTTAACAGAAGTGTTACATGCGTTAGCTCCGTCTTGGTCCAAAGTCACTTGTCGCAAGAAATCCAGTGGCGGGATGTCGTAAAACAATTCGTTTTCCTTATCACTAATGAGTAATGCCACTTCTTCGGGAAAATGCAATATTCGCCGCAACGAGTCTAGTTCTGGTGCAAAAGTGTCGTCCAGGATTATCTCTCTGACTTCTGCAGTATGGACAAATCGAGAATAAATAAACCGTAGAAATTATAAAATTAATTTGGAATGTTGTATTTTTAATTCGGCATTCTCGATATTTTTTTAGCATTACGGATTAGCATAATACCTATTACTATTATTCAATCAGAACAATTATTGATATTGAAGTAATTCAATATGAAAAATATTGTAAATTTAAAAACTAAAGTTTTAATTAAATGTTTTTGTATTCATTACTATTAGTTGAACTTTTAGAGTTGATGAAACCAAGTATGAAAATAAAAATAAAATATATATAGTTAATTTACCAACCTGATGGTTTAGTAGATTGAACTGGTAGAATGACAGATTGCTGTTCTAAGAAATTGCAATCGATTTTTTGAAGAATTTTCAACAATGTCAAACCGACGTCACGTAATGTTCGCTCGGTCGGTGTGGCCAACGTCCACTTGGAGTTGCGAAATTCGAGAGATACTTTGTTCCGGTTTCTTCTAAATACCGTTTGCCACTATTATGTGATAAAAATACGATATTTCATAAATATGAACAAAATAGAATATTAGATGAAAAAAGCGCAATTTTATATTATCAGTTGTATTTGTAATCAATGTTTGGATTGTAGGTATATCATAAGAGTAGTAGTGTTATTATTTATAATCAAATAACTTATCGAACCCAGTTTTTTTAACGAATGTTTTGAAATGACCATATACTAATGTATAAAAATATTACTAGTGAAACTTTACTTAGAGAAGTATTTTATACACTTATAAATATATTGTATAATGTATTGTAGATGACTTTTTTTGTATAATTATTTGGTACATTTAAAAAATATAATCACATAATGCTCTACTATATGAATTTTATATTTGGATAATAATAACAAAAAAAAAAAAAAACAATAGAAAAACCTACTTAGAAGATCGTAGATTCGTTTTAAAAACGAATCCCTCAGAAATTAAAACCAAGTTGCATGTCTATAAGTCATTCAATTTTTTTTCAAATGTCTAATTATTTCATACATATCTGGCCCCATAAATATATTTAGAGAACTCGAAGTTCAGTTTTTAAAGACAAAAGTATATCGTTGTAATATCATTCACATTGGAGTTCTATTCAGAATCTAAACAATGATCAAATAAACCCTGCCATTGACTAAATTAGTCATGATATTTTGAAAATAAACAATCTATTCTGTAAAAATTATAATAAATATATTATGGATGTTAGTTGATAGCTATTAGATCTTTCTTTAAATATACCGCATAAATAACAATATAAACATTCTTTTGTGCAGAAAATACAATATAAATATGTACAAGATAATAAACAAGATAATTTGTCATCTGTGTAATAATGTAAATGCATAAATTGTTTTAGGAAATCGTTGAATTGAGCTTGTATACATACGGAACTGTATTGAATTATTATTATATAGTTTTAGTTAAAATTAAATGTTGTGGTATAAATGGAAATAATTGAAAGGTTTTATTCATAAAGTATTAATGAGAATTTCCGATAAAATCTCTTGTGTACTTATGAAAATATAATAAAAATACGTCATTTATACAGACAGCTGCAGCTATAGAAAAATGATAATATATCACGATTTAGTGGTAAAATATAGTAGTCATGATATTTGAAGCCAAACAGGAAAATACCGTTTGAATATATGGTATTCCAATCTTTAATATATATATTAAACTTTAGGTTTATTAAAAAAAAAAAATATAGGTTTTTATTCTATATAGAACGAGACAAGGACTGGATTAAAAATTTTCACTTGTCAATTTTAAAATAACCCTTAAATTATTTAAAATATATCTATAATATTAAATGCTTGTTATCATAAAATTAAAAATTTAGATAATATACTAACCTGAAGTAAATCGTGTGTATTTTGACACTTGGTTACGACTTTTGTGTGATTTTCAAGCAAAATTATTTTATCGTAACTTAGTCCCAGAAGACGCGTGGCCTGCATAATATATAAAATAATTTAAAATAATTACTTTTTTTAATTATTTTTTAAGTACCTATCTATAATAACAGTTAAAGTATTCAAAAATCTAATAATTTCAATAATATAACACAAAAGTCGGTATTTGTGTCGTATGCATTCTATCCCGTAATTATTTCATAATCGTTATAATAACGTAATAAGTACAAAAAAATAAATAAATAAATGTATAGGTAGGTAATTAGACACCGTAAAAAGATTACATGAAATGGAATTTAATCGGGATATTCAAAAACAACCATAATGTTTCATTTTTAAACTCGAGAAGTAACATTAAAATATACGTTTTTAAAAAATTTTAACGGTAATTATATCATAGAAATGTGTACATTTTAAAATCATTTTAATACCTATAGTTATTATATGTTACTGAATTCTTTGGAACGACGACGGAATAAAATGTATTTACCTACCTACATTTAATATTTTTAATATTTTTAGATAATGATAATATTATAAGTTATCTAGAGGTTTAAAATGATAAGCAATCGAACTATAATGAAAAATAACGTGATTGCCAATGTATGACAGTTATATCTCACGATTTATAGGGTAAAGCTGGTATGTTCCGTGATATAGGCAAATTTGTGACATTTACTCAAACGTTTATAATAAACATACCTGTTCGTCTTTAACTACAAAATTACGTCAACTATTATTACTACAATAGTCGATTAACGTATTGGTCGTTGAGTATTTGGGGCACTCTCGCTGTTCTTTATCAACTTATATATTTCTGATAAGTGTTTTACACGTGTATTATGTGAAAATTGTGATATAGTTTATTTAAATGTTTGTCTTCTTAACTTAAACTAATGATAAGTGTTTTATAATTAATTCATATTAAACTTAGAAACATTCTTAATTTAATGAAGAAATTTTCGTTTTCAAATTAATTGCCACTAACTTATGAACCCTTAAGATATTAATGAATTTTCTTAGCATTTTCTCTTTAAATTAATTTACATTTGAACTGTGTTTTTATTAAAAATAATTACTAATATTAACAATGATGAGAATGTGACAAATTATAATTAATAAAATAAACTATATATATACACTAATAATTAATGATTATTGAATTAACAAAAATGTGATTAATTACATTTTTCATGAATTCAATGCATAAATAATGAAAGTTATAAAAATGGCATTAACTTCTTCTTATTATAAAGTTGAAAATGCATAATTAAGTTATTGTTATGACTGTTAATAGGCACATTTTTGAATTTTTGAAAATTTATATGTTAATTTCGTATTCACAAAATTACCTATCTAGTACCTATTACGAAATTAAATACCTTATCACAAAATTATCTTACTTTCTTTAGTGAAACTCAAATTTACATAAAATTAAAAGAAAAGGTTGTCAAATCAAAAGTGGGCATATATTATAGTAGATTTATGTCATGTTCATCAAATAATCAAAATAATTTTGTAAAATTATTATTGGTGAACGTGTAATTAATAATTTCATGAATTTATTAAGAATATACCTTACTTTATATTATAGGTACCTTATTTTTATTAGAACCAGTAGTTGTTTTCTGTTTATCGGACATACACCATAAGAGTAAATTGAAACTGAGGTTAATTGGACACCCAATGCCGTTATAGTATATACCTATATAGTACATTTAATCGAATATATTTCAAAATATATTTTGTAATTCAAACTATCTTAAGTAGATTCATACTACATCAAAAGTTAAAATAGCATCTTCTATTCAAATTAGTTTTACGATTAATTGATTTCATAATTTTACTAAAGATATTTTAAGGGAATTATTTGAAAAAAATGTATACCTACTAATTTTTAGTTTATTTAAATGTTTTAAATTTTTCTTGAATTATGTTAGGAAATTCATTATTCTGATAAATTGTGTGTACAATCTGTGTATCAAATATGTAATTATTAATTTTTAAACTTCTGCAGTATTTTTATTGTCGAAAAAATCAAAATACACATGATACAATTCTGTATTCTAAACACTTAATAGTATTATAAAAATGATTAAATTAAATAATAAATATTAATTATATCTCTAGATTTGCCAATACAAAGCTAATAGGTAGTGAATATAAATTATATAGAAAATATGTAAGCCCTTAACAAAAATATTTTGTAATGTTTTTATATTGAAATACCAAATATTTATCTAAAATATTAATTTTTTCGATCATTGATATCTCGTAGTTAGGTATCATATATTAGTTAGGCACTATATGGTATTCCAAATACTTTTTTAATACATTTTTTAAAGTGTTTATTACAGTATTTTGAATGATTTTTAAAAGTATTTTATTCTTTGAATAAAAGTACTTTTAAGGTTATAATAATATTTTTTGAAGAAAATTGTTTAGGCTCCAATCAATAACAATTAAAACCCATCAAACATACATTGATTATGTATATTATGTTCGATTAAATAATAATAGAATTACAAATTATTATTTTAATTATTGAGTTCTATAGTTCATATACATAAAATTAAGTAGGCAATCTAAAAAATACTTTGGGAATACTATTATCATAAAATTAGTGGACCATTACCAATATATTACATACATATATACATTACATATTTAGAAATTCGAAATACTTTTAAAAAGTATTTTATCCTAGTCTGGTAGGTATTGATATAAAAAATATACTCACAACATACCAGTTACTTACAGGTCAAGTATTTTTGTTATTCCATTCGTTTTATTTTATCGATTTAATTATTTTACGAAAAGAAAAAAAAAACGAAAACGAAAACTAATAATTTGTAATTTTAAATCATTAACTGTAAAATTATCAGCCTTTTTTTTTTATTAAATGATTACCTTTATTTTCGTCCTGCCGCGTTGAACTTCCTTGACGAGATAAAGATTGCAACCGAACGCCGGTAGCCGTTTACATTTCTCTATATAAATTCGTTTCAGCTGCAATTCTGAGTCGTTCACGATCGTGTGAGCGACGATCTTTTTCAATTCCTGTCCAAACAAACGTAAAAGTCGATTGTAATTTATTATATTAAAATGCTGACATTTTCGAATTAGATTAAATTTTAATATCGAACGGGTGTTTTGTTATTGTCTTCGTGTATATTTTCCGCGTTGGCGATGTACACCATGCCACGTGATATTCATGATGATATCCTACCGTTACAAATTTTTTCGTTCCCGATGACCAACCTCCCAAATTCCATGACGTGTCACACGATAAGCTAAATGGATTTTACGTGTACGGACCCATTACCGAGACCGGTCAACAATATATAGTATTAAAACAATAATAACTTTTGTCATTTATATTATAATATATACTGCATAAAGACGATTGATTTACGGAAAATAAAATATAAAGACTAGTAGTAGGTGTATATATATATATATGAAGCGTTATGTACGTTATTGGTCTATGGGAGATATTACTGTCTTCTCGGCGCTATATTCGTGAAAAAAAAAAAGCTCGAAATGGTTATCGTTTACTCTGAAATAATGGATTACGGGCCCGAACACGACTAACTGTGTACACGGACATTATACGGCATCGGACGAAACGTCGGGTACGTGGTTTGTGAAGGTGTTATTTTACGAACAGAGTGGCGTTTTACGCGAAAACTATTCGGAGACTAATTATTCTGAAATTGACCACCACGATTCGTTTGTATTTCGGTAAACGTTTCCGTGCGACGTCTGTAAATCTGAAAAACTCGATCATATTATGTATGTATACTTGTCGAAAAAAAAAAAAAACAAGTAATAATAATATACCTATATTGTCCTACGATATCGTATTTCGGCCGTTCGCACCGGCATTTTTCCCACCGACACAGTCCGATTTTACCGACGCCGAGCGCGTACACAGACGATACACACCACGCGAACGCGAGACTAGAGTGAATGTGGTCGGCGGAAACGCGCGTACGGCCCTTATATACGGACCTAACCGCCCCCCTCCCCCCGGGGGCCGTGTTCGCAAGAACCGGACGAATAAAGTCCCCCCCCCCGGGGGCTGATCAAACGGGTTCTTTGTGAGACGTGTAAAAATCATCTCTGGCGTAAAAAAAAATACGCGCCACCGACCGCGTTTACCATCCGCTCGGCGGGGCCGATTTACGCGAACGGAATTAATGTGCAAGTACCGATTTTCATTTTTTTTTTTTTCTCTTTTTTTCTCTTTTCTTCCTCACGCATAGGCGTAATTATTATTATTATTATTGTAATCGTTTCGATGAAACGCACTCGATTATTGTTAGGTATTGTCCGTTACGCGTTGTGGTCATCGCGACCCGGTGAGATTGACGAGCGCGAATATTGTTTGGTATTTTTTTTTTTTTTTTCCTCCGTACCCGTTACAATTTTGTCGTTTGATCGTGTCCGCACACGCACAACGCGCCCATTATAACCTAACGGGCGCGCCTTTGAAACGCGGTAGTCCTTTATGGGCCGTTGTGAACACGCGCCAATATTTACCCCGCCGTACGTTGACCGATCATGTGCGCCGGCAAAGGTTTTGCGCGCGAAACGCACAACGCTGTAAAATGCATTAACGCGACGAGTCGGCCGAACAACCCTCCACACGTCAGTAGTGCCCGCGCGCGCGCGTGTACCATATTATTTATTAAGTACACTCAAACGACCGGACAGAAACGCATATTTCGAAAAACGTAAAAAAAACAAAAAAAAAAACAAAAAACAAAAAATACTCGACCGTTCATAAAAACATCGTTTTCGATTTTCTCGGACACTGTACATTATAGTATATGGACGGAGAAATAATCAACACGTTTCACTCGTCGGGCGAACGCGCGGCGGTTTCGGAAGAAGGAGAACAAAGGTTTTCTGTCTACTACCAACTTTAGTCCATAATATCAACAAGTCACATTGTACTATCCGATCGAACGTTATCGCCGCAATTATTTTTCTTCTTCTTGTTCTTCTTCTTCTATTTTTCCACCGTCCCCTTCGCCATCTCTCACAACTGTACGGGGTCGGTCGCCCTATAGGTCCTGCACTCACTGCGCTTCAGGCACTCGAAGCTGCGCGTACAATTTAATCGGCTTACAACCTAAAAGCCCGACCAAAACTGTGGAATTTTTCCGTTTGATTTCTGAAAACGAATATTGATATTCTACACATTCTCCACGTCAAAACGTGAAAATTCAAATCAAAAACGTCATTCAACGTCGAAAATAGAATTTTTATATATTTATTAAAAATGGCGAAATAAGGAGATTTAATTTTTGGAAATTTACTCATTTCCAAACCTTGGTCATATGAAAATAGAACATAACACCTATCGAAAAATTCTCTAATAAAGAATCTACAAAATCTTAAAATACGTTCAGAATTAAAAACGGTTATACTATAAGTACTCTTAATTTTGTCAGATTTTTACGTCTAAATTATTGTTGCACGAAAAAATAAAATTCATATTTTACTTTTTATTTAACCACGATGACTTTCACAATACACACATGAATGATACCTTACTCATCAAATAACGATAATACAAAGCCGCACATATTTGAAAAATTGCCTATGTATAACCCCTTTAAAACTGACATCCTCTTCACTTACACCCACCCACCACATATTACTTTTTATTACATTCTCTCGCCTCATTTTCGGTTTCCTTCTTCACATCTTTTCTTCAACATACATTCCTTTTACTTTACTGTTTCTGTAGTTTACTATAAGAAATAATATACAGAGTGGACTTAAAATAAATGAGTTCCATATACCGATTTTGAAAAAGATTGTTTTTTTTTTTTGTGTAAATTCAATTTTTAAATTAATAAGTGTTTAAATTTTAGCCTGACAAACGTTATAATATAACAATGGACTAAGTATGAAGAAAAGGTTCTGTCTCGTGTTTTTAAATTGTTTATATGGGTGATTTTAAGGTTTGTACATTAATTTACATTTTATCAAGGACGAACATGAACTTGCTAATAAGTTAAAATTAAGTTGAAAAGTAAAGTTATTGTTAACTTATTAATTTGATAAGTTATACTTTGGTGTATTCTTGATTAATCGAATTATCTAGTTAAAAAATGTACGAATGAAGTAATAACTAGTGAACTATCGTTCATTGAACTTTCACTATGACTGTATTTTATATTATTTCAGATAGTTTTGGAATACATTAATTTTTAGACGATAGTTTAACGTATAAATTATATCAATTACTAATATAAATAAGATGTATATTTTTTTTGGTATATCAGTGTACAATTATTTTGTATAATTTTAACTACTCTTAATTTGTTTTATGTTTAACAGCTTACTTCCTTATTTATTTATCAAGAAACACATGAAACGCAGAGTTTGTTTTAATTTTTATTTAACATTTTTTAAAAATGGCAATTTTATTTTGCAAAATAATGAAATTACAAAAACGAATGTTAATCGCATAATGGATTTTAGATAAAAATTATGATATACAATTTTGAATGGTTGATTATATTGATTATAATAGTGTTATTAAATCATGTTGGTATCATAGATAATAAACTATCTCATGAATACCTAAAGCCTTAAGGATGGTGAAATCTTGGAGAAACTAAGTGTGACACTGATAAATTTCCGTTATTAGGTAGTTAATTAAAAAGCGATTTGCATTCTATTTCCACCACTGAACACTTTGTTTTCAATTTTTGCAGTAGGTGATTTTCTTAAGTGAACAGGAAATCTATACTTACCATGCATTTTTGTAAATCAATAAGTAATAATATCAGATACTTGAAATGTACAATATATTTACAGTAGTACATATAAGTTGACGTATTGACGTATAATTAACAAGATCTAATTTTCAAAACTTTTTGACCACTTATCAGTAATTTAATAAAAAATCCTTTAAAATATATATAAAAACTTCATTTTGGTTTACATCTATGTAATTATTTTGAAAGAGTAATGTTTTCTGTGCTTTATCGAAAATATGTAACCTAACGTTAATGTGAAAAAAATGCTGTAGTTTTTACATTCTATTCATGTTATATAATAATCCAAAAATGATTTTAAAAATATCCCTTAGTTGAGAAATTTTGGATAAGGGATGAGGGGAACGAAGTCTCTCACTGTTTACTTTTTTTTTTAATATACTCCCAATGCTGATTTCTTAACTAAATCCAGAGTCCGTCCTTATATTTTTACCAAATCAACCACTAATTATAGTTTATCTCTTACGTGAAAAATTACAATGGGATTTTCAAATGTTTAGTTCCCAATATCACACAACGTTCAGAATTAAAAATAATACGTTATGTATTTATTTATTGATATATTAACGGGTTCAAACAAATTCAAAATATGTTGAAACTTTTTGCAGACAAACTAACATTTAAATAAATTAAATAATTATATAAAAAAAATACAATAAAATCATTATAAAAATAAATAGTAACATTAAACAACAGTTATAAATTCAGGTAAGAAATGATGGGGCCAGCTTTATCATCTAGTTCTAATGAATACACTGTTGTAAGTGGTACGAAAACGGAAATTATTTTTAAATGACCAAAAATATATTTAAATTGTTGGATTTAAATTTTTTATAAATTTGACAAAACCCTTTAAATATGGCTCAAAATCTAAAAATTAAATATTTTGAATGAAGATTTTAATATTTTAATTTTAATATCATAATTAACAATTTTGTATATTTTATTACAGATGAATACAGATTTTATTTTAATTTTTTAAATATTTAAAAATTATTTATTTTATGAAATTTTCGAACACTAGTCACGTATGACTAATGTCGATATATTTATTTGTTTTTATACATCCGCCTTGATATAATATTACGAGTATATACTATTGAATTTTATACAATTATTAGGATACATCTTCTTTTATATGTAAGATATTACATATTTTAAATAATTTATTTTTTTTAATATTTATTTATTATTAAAGTTAGTTAAAAATTTAAATTTTGATCTACATGATTTATTATGTAAATAAATGATCAGATTTAAATATCAGTGGACACTTCTACAATCTACTGATCATAAAAAAAACACATGAAAATAAACAATTTTCAATTCCTAGTTATAATTCTAATGTGTTATATATCACATTCATATTAATGATTGAGAATTCATTAATATGTTTTTATTATTTTTTTAAGATTAGTACCATTATTAGGTAATTATTATTTATATTACGTACCCATATTAAAAAGTTAATTTATTAAATTAAAATAATTCTAATATTTTATTTCCAACAAAAGTGGCTAGATGGTTTTTATTATTTTACTTAATTTATTAAATAGGCATGTAAAAAAAAAAAAAAAAAAAAAATGAAACAGCTAAATTAAATTAAATTGATCTTCAGTACAATTTTTGGTTCAATCAGATCTATTGTTACTGAGGTTTCATAAACGGAGATCTTAGTACCTCTCGCTACTTTTCCCTCTATCTTTCCTTCTACAATTGTTGTTATCCATATTCTCATTATATGCCCTATTTATGTTTTAAATATCCATAGGCACATATAAATATGACGATATGGAAATCTTTTATTATAATAGTCCATGATATGGTTTTCTAGTGTCTAAAAATATTTGTGAAATGATTATATTTTCGAATTTGGCGTGAAAAATACTATTACAAGGAAACCTTTTTTTTTGCTCTCTAAAAAACATGACCGTTCTACATATTATTGTTTTAGTCGACCGGATAAGCGTTTTAAAAAAAGAGCTTTGTTGCCTATGTGATCTATCAATATTATCGAATAAAGCTTTATGTTCGTCTATTATGATATAATATAGCTTTTATTTTTCCAAATTTAGTATGTTATTTTCCAAATAATATACTTAAGGGGACACTAATACACTCGATTTTTTATGGGGTGTTGCATAAAAAATTCAAACTAAATATTAAGAAAAATTAAAGTTTTAAAAGCTAAAATACATTTAAAAATTTTAATCTTTTATATTCTTGCATTTATTCAAAACCTTTTTGGTTTTATATTTTTAAATCTTATAAAAACTATTGTGGATTCAAGATTAAAAAAGTTCTCTTGAACAAATTAGAAAAAACTACAGTAGAACCCTTTCATTTTAAGCCATCGAACTTATTATATACATAATAGTATATAATATATATAATAGTATAATAGTATAATAATAACCTTCCTCGACCACATAAATACTGAAAAATAAATATATATGAACGCTTTAATATTTGTATCAAAGCTGAAAGTATCCACCTAAGTATTGCAAGTACAGTGTCGAGTGTTTAAGAAAAGTCCAGGTTCGGATTAAGTATTATAAGATCATACTCTATGAAAACGATAATCATTAGACGGTATTTTGTAGAAGTTAAACGACCGGGAAACTGTGAAAATTGAATTAAAAAATGAAATATTTTTGAAGTAATTCAATGAAATTTCAACTAATATTAGATTAAACCCCGAAAAACGAATTATTTCTTAATACTCCTTTTATTACATACTATTCGTATCTTCTAATGTATTAAATACCTGCATCATCTGTCGAAAATAAGCTCAAAATTAATTTAAACTTAAACTCCCCTCTCCAGAACTACTAAATATTATCAATTTATCTTCAGAGTTACAAAATTTGTTAAAAATTAAACATCGAAGTAAAATAAATTAATTTTAATTTCGGGCAAACTATTCAATTAAAAACAAAATAACTATAAAATAATAATATATAATATCTATAATATAATATAATATTGATATTTAATAAAAATATTTTATTTAATTAGGCTATTTACTAGAATATGGAAATTCATTAAAGATATTATAATTAAAAACATTTATAGATCTTACATTTAAAGCTATTTACAAAATTAAAATCTATTCTTTTTAATTAGTTACCTGATACCTATTATTATATTAAATGATTCATTTTTTTTGAAAAATATATAATATAATTTTAAAAATTGAAACAAGTTATTGTTTACTATTGTTATGACATACTTCTAATATAAATATCAAAATAAATTTCCACAGTACATAAAAAAAAGCTTAGAAGCTCAAATTTTTTTTTTTTAATATTTTTTTATTTGATTAAAATCTAGTTAATAGAAATATGAGTAATATTGTTTGGTTTTTAGGTTTAAATCGTTAACTTCAAACTATTTTTATATTACAAGACCATTTTTTGGGTACAATAATACAAATTAATGTTAAATACCATTTTTTGTTATAAATAATTAAAATAACAAAATAATATTTAAAAAAATAATAATGTCACAACTTTATATATTTTTATAAGTGCCTAATCTGAAATTTTGATTAAAAACAAAAAAATTACATAATAATCTAATTTTTTTTATAAATATTATATATATTCATAATAGTACCTACATTTTTCTTAGACGTTATTATCATTGTCTTATTGAGATTCATTCAGAATATTCATCGGTCGAAAATACAATTTAAAAATAAACACAGTTTATAATCAAATATTAAAAAAATAAAAATCTTAAGTCTAAATATTTTATATTACAAACCTTATGAAATAAAATTACCGCAGATATAACAATCATATTTTTGATATATTTTCATTTTTCAATTTCTTGTCCAAATCTGGGTTAAAAAAGTAATGATAGGTAGTTTTAATCGAAAATAAATAATCAGAATTTTTTCAATATATTTAAGCGTTAGAAAAAAATAAAAAAATATATATGCATTGTGGGAATAATCGGAGTTGACGGATAAAATGGGGGTTAAAAGCCTCCCATTGGGAATTTATTGGGTCAAACGACACAAAGTGGAAAAAAAGGCAATCCTGATTTAAACAGGACGTATGGTCACCCAAATATATATATATTTATGAAAGCGATGCCGATCGTACAGGTACAGGTAGACAACCGGAAAAAATATCGAAAACAAAACGCAAACCTCATTTGCTATGACCGTACTCACGTGCATGAACTCCGAAACGGTGAATCCCATTATCACTGAAGTAAAAAAAAAAAAAATGGCGAGTTTTTTTTTAGTTTAGGTCGGCCCCCTAATTTTCTATATATGTGTACTCTTTTTTGACGTTTTAAAAATTTTAAAACTAGTTGACTATAATAGACTATAATATATTATTCTATTTTATTAGGTACTGTTATTGTAAAATATACTAATAGTAGTTTTGATTTTATTAGATACAAATTTATTATTAGCAATCGTATGGTCAGGAATTTTCTATGGGAGTAGTTGACAAATATTTTTCTATTGTTCCAAGGGAAGAGTGCATAATTTGAAACACAATATTGACAACAAAAATTATATTGATTATACATTTTTTCCAGATCAGATAAAATTGTGCCCTCCCTTCACGGGGCTCAAGGCATTCAATTTTATTTTGGAATTTTAGTTTGGGTTTTATTTATAGCATACAGACATACATATTTATAAAATACAATAATTATTAGTTTAGTAAAAATATTAAGGATAACCTAATTAAAATTATATTTAATTATAGTTGTTAGTTAATATTTAGGAACCTACTTATAATACATACCTACATATATTTTTTTTAAATACAATAATTATGATTACATATTATTAAGTCTTGGAAGTTGGCTTTTTTATAATAAATTATTTAATTGAAAACTTTAGAAAAAAATTGCAAATATGACATACAATTCGTTAATAATACCATAAATATGATTAAATAATGAAAATAAAAACCTAAGTCCCTGTGGAGGGGGCTAAGAATACCTCCACGGTTTCCTCATGCCTGTCGTAGAAGTCGACTAATTGAGGTTGCGTCAGGTCGACAGCCGGCATAAAACTTGTCAAAAAGTATGAGAAGTATTA